>JAIUZE010028451.1:0-13061 GCA_022085475.1 Heliosperma pusillum
TCTAATTAGTTGCTAAATTACTTGTTAATTTAGTATTTAATGATCTATGTAACATGCCTGCAAATATAAAGACATTTATATAAGAGAAGAAATTTCCTCACATTGATATGGAAAATATAAGGGCACAACAAGAACTCCTTCTTGTTGTTCTTGAGCTATAAATATGGATGAACACAATCTCCAAAGTAGAAGATCTCCTCTAAGTTGCACCAAGATTAACCCAAATAATCTACTCTTATTATTAACTAGATAATAAGATAGATATTATACTACTAATATTATGAATATATTAATACACTAGTAATACTTAGTAAATATTAGTATTTGAGAGTTTTTAGTGAGAGGAAGAATTTTAGAAAGAAGTATGACAATTGCACAAAATGAAGTGATTAATGATGAACAACAATTGTTCATTATAAAGCCAAATTGGCCGGATGACATAGTCCAAAAATGGACTATTATTTTGTTCAATTTTATCACATGCATTAGAGTGGAGTGTTGTAGTATATATGATGATTATTTCTACTTGTTATGTCACTTTCAATAAGTAACTAAAGAGTAAAAACAAGAACAAAAATCATCACCCTTCTAACTACAATCCAACCGGCTATTTTGGCCTAGTTAGGTCCATTTTGATTTTTGATATTTGTCTCACAAATACTTATTGATCATATGGTTAATTATCTTGTATAATTAAGTGTTAATTTGATCATATAAAAATTATATGACTCAATTAAATAAATAATATGTACTTAACATTTTAAGTAATATTTTACCATTATATCAATATATAATGGGTCCCACAATGCATGGTTAATTTATTTTACAACTCCTTGTAAATATAATGAACTAATTACCTCTATCTCAAAACCTCAACTAATTTAGTAATTTAACGATTAATTACTAAGTTAAATCTTATTTAATCGTATTAAAATAAGATATAAATTTATTTAGTCAATTATCGCATAATTGAAAAATAAGTTTTATCGAATTTGAGTTCTTAACTCAATTTCTAATAATTAACTCTCGTACATATCGAATATATGTAATGTACTAATTAACTGTATCGTATACACATAATTAGTTACTATTTGGATTTCATCCTTTAGGTGTGACCGAAAGGGATCAGTTGATCACCGCCGTCAAACGACAATAACGTCAAACTCTAGTCAGCCAACCGTTATTGATTTACGTTAATCAACTGACTAATCATATATATAGTCAATAAATATCCCAATTATATTCCTTAATAAGATTTATTATGTGGCGCACTATGGTGGAGGACACCTACTCCAACAATCTCCCACTTGTCTGACACAAGTGTGCGTCACCGATTCTCTTGTCTCTTTATCACATCTCCCACTCAACGCCAGGTGTCTTTCAGGTCGCACTTGCGATTGACAATATCTAGAGTGGTTTTCTCGATAGGGAGAGTAACTGTCTGACCGGAAAATCTACCATAGATCTCTTTCCGAGCGTGGCCACGCATTTACAGTAACTACTCCTCGAGTGGCCTAAAGATGTTTTTACCCAACGTGGGTGGACAATTCCTGTTGATCCATCTACTCTGTCTGATGCAGATCACCATGATCCAGAAGAAGTCCATCGGCCTCCTTTTACGGCACGACCTAGAACATCAACCAAAACCAATCGGAAACTGCACCGACTCAGATAGACGGTCGCCAGTCAAAAGAATCGACTTATATAGGAATACTAATGATAGAAACCTGGCCACGCACAGGCATCAAATACTTGGATTTAAAAGGGTCTCTAAATGTCCTGTCCGACAGAGTGTCATACAGTATGTCTATGTAAACGACCAGTCATCTCCATGACCCCATGGTGCTGAACCAACCATCGATCGACTTACAATCTAGTCATTTCGAGACGTCACCTCATTGAGTGACTCGGGACAAAATACTAAGTTCGTCCTGTTCACTTGAATTGGGTTCAACCTTTCTTTCAACCAATTCGGATAAACAAAGTATTAAAATTTAGTCAAACTAAATAAAGAAGTTTTTTATGAAACTCTAACAATGAATGCGATTATCAAATATTTGGAAAAATTGATACGCTATCAATAATTTCATATCTTATAATCTTTAGCAATTCAGGTACATATTTCAATCCCCATTGAAATGACATGACTATCATGTTCAGCCTGCAAAAAGCCTGGCTAATGGATTAGCAATACTTGCATCTTTCCCATCGTTCTGATTGCTATTTCTCTTTGTCTACGTAATCTCATATTACATAAAACTTTCTGAGTACGTGTCTATGTTTGAATCTAGACTTAGGACTCTTGGCCTAAAGGTAGCTCCCACTGTTTTACAGTATCATGGGATAGGATATACAACTACAGGAACTACTTCTAGTCCCTCCAATACAGTCCAATCCACGCTACCTTCATATGCATCATCATATGACGCAATGTACTCCATTTCCGTTGTGAAATCCGCAATGATAAACTGCCTGGAACATTTCCAGCGGATACATGACATTTATACTTTAAAATGTCACTCCTACTTGGAACCTTTCCAATAGTCTTTTCTGCTTGGAACTCTTCCAACAGATAAATCTTCTATAAAACACAGCCAGCTCGTGATTTCAAATCACTTTGATCAGTTTGGAAACTGAAGTCTTTGTAACCCTTACACGCAACTCATTTTAAACTCCAAACACATGGAACATATCTTTTAGTCCTTCGCAAGTACTAAGGATGTTCTTTATGGCTATCAAGTGACTCTCACTTGGATTTGATTGCAAATGATTCGTCATACTCAAAGCATGTGAAATGTCGGATTGAGTATACATCACAGCGTATATAATTGATCCCGCATCGGAAGCAAAAGGACTCAATTATGATGTGTTCAACTTCCTTGAACTAGTCAAAGATCTTATCAATATAAGAATTTTGACTCAATGCTAATATTCTTTTAGATTTATCTTCATAAATCCAGATATCTAAAAGATGTATTCTACTTCTCCAAAATCTTCCATCATCTAAAAGGATCAATATGTCTCCATATATAAGACTGATGAAAACCATATTACTCCCACCAAACTTCATGTATAAACATAATTCATCGAGATATCGAGAAATATTTTATGACATGATTGACACACTAATTCCAACTCTTTAGTGCTTACTTAAGACATCCTCTTAAGCTTGCAAATTAACTTAGGATAATTAGGATCTACGAACCCACAGAAGAATATAAAATATTCTACCTCTTCTAGGATCGTATTCAAGAAGGTGGTTCTTGAGATCCAGTTGACATCATACTATTATGATATGCTGTAATCGCTAAGTATATTCGAATGGATCAAAGAAATAAGGTTGGTGCAATAACTCTTTGCCTACCAAGTTATCTTTGAAAACATTTTATTGTTCATCCATGCAAATTTCGATCTTAAAAATCAATTTACATTGAAGAGGTCGTACTTCTTCAATTAAAATTTACCAGGTCACATACCTCACCATCATGCATGGAGTCCATTACGAATCGTTATGACTCTAAGCCATATCAAGAAGTTGGGACTAAAAACAGTCTTTTATAAGTCGCATATATGAATTCATCACTATAAAGGAGCGATAAAATTCCACCTGACCTCCTAGGTTCCGAAGAAACAACTACTGAACAAGCAATGAGGAAAACTTTTTCCGGACCATATGCTCAGTTTGTGGCTCTTGAAACATTTTCCCCCACTCTGTCTTATCAAGAAATAATCGTATTTTTTATTGAAAGACAGCATCACGAGTCACAAACGCTTTGTTCTCGTGGTCAATGTGGGATTATTGAGCACTTGTTTCATTCAAATAACTTATAAATTAGGTACGCTACCTACCCATATCGTATATGGAATGAAATCAGACTGTTTTAAATGTGTTTTAATATGGTGGGAAAAGAAATAGCAGACAAAAATATTAAGATCCCAAGGTTAGTCAAATGGCTCATTTTGACTTGATAAAGACAAAACCATATCGTATAAGGTTCTGTTTCTCTATTCAACAACACCTTGTCTTAATAATGTGTGTTAGAGAAGTTAACTTGTGAAACCATTTCACAATACTTTTGGTGAAAAT
This sequence comes from Heliosperma pusillum, assembly GCA_022085475.1. NCBI lineage: Eukaryota > Viridiplantae > Streptophyta > Magnoliopsida > Caryophyllales > Caryophyllaceae > Heliosperma > Heliosperma pusillum. The sequence goes on from JAIUZE010028451.1 coordinate 4,088, forward strand.
CAAAGTCAATACTTAGATATTTATAGTTACGATATAGTCGTAAGTCCTTGATCTAATGTTCTAGTGGTTAACTACTTCTCATTGAAGCTCTTTGAACTTTTCAAAGACTTCTCTTAGCACCTCATTAAGTAGAATCAAACATAATATCTACTTAAATCGTCGGTAAATCAAGTGAAGTAATCATTACCATCTCTGGTTGTGTTTGTTATTGGACCACACGTATTCTTATGTAATGGGGCCAATAATTTACTAGTTCGATTTCCTTTTCAACAAAAGGGCACGAATCATCTTGCCTTGAATACAAGATTCGCACACACCATAAGATTCAAAATCAGATGGGTTAGGGATAGTTGTTAATACTAGCCTCTTAATGTGCTACACAATCCAGAATTAAGATTAGACATTAGGGTCACCAATTTTGAGCCTTTACAATCTATATGACAAGTAATTATTACTAGTTTAGATCAAGAATATATTTACCTTTGATTGGTATGGGATAACCATTGACCAAGTATAGGCATAAAAAGATACAACGTTTGTTCTATTCACAAAAGTGAAACACTTGTGTCGTACACTTAAGTGGATACTATATTCTTTATTTAGAGGTTATGTACATAATAACGTTTATTAAAGTATACCTCTAAATCCAAAACTAGATTGATCAATTTATAACTTTTATATGTCTCTATAGAAATAGAACTACAATAGTTATATTTCCCTTGTAGGTCGACATTTAATTATGGTTAGTCCTCACACGAATCATTATTATATGCATTGAATACATTGATGAAAACCATAATGAATATCTAATACCCAAAAATATTTGCATTTAGCAAAATAAATGTCGATCATATAGATATTATGGGTGAAAAATACACCTAATTTCTAACTTTTTAGAAAACTTGGGGGAGATTCTTTTCTTGTGTCCTACACTGTAAAATAGAATCGTCAAAAGTTGGGTTCGACACCTTGCTTGGGTTTTGACTTTACTATTCAAAATAGTCTTGCCTTTTTCCATTGCCTTGTGCCAAACTCGTGCCAACCTACTCTTGAACCTCGTCTTAACAATTAAGAATATAAACATCATTCTTAGTGCTCCCACTCACTTTCATGAATCTCTACTTCGACAAGTATATTAGAATTATTGTGAAGACTATTCTTCATTTCATTCATGGTTTTACCTTCAAAGGATAAATTTTAATGAAGTGACTACGGTATTTGGTTATGCACGATTTTAAATAAATCAATGAACCTAGTGTACCCAACTGAGTTGGCCTCTGTGAGGTAAGCCTCGATAGGGCATTATGACGAACATACAAAATACAAATATTTTAGGTTGGAGAAACATTTGATGTACCATTGTTATAAGAAGGCGTCACAAAATATTCAAAAACGCTTTTGACTAAGTGTGACTTATTCATTTACTCTTCATAAGAGACATTGGCAATGGTGAATATGAGGATCAAAAGATACAATTCATTTTGTCTTTAGCTACGGTGGTATAAACGGAGATTGCAATCAAAATGCTACCGTATAAAATAATGGAAACTCCTTTCCATGATTGAACGGATTTACAAGTTCATAGAATTATAAAATACATGTCATTTGCGTGTATAAAATAAATCTCAACGGAAAATAAACATTCATTGTTTATATATATTTTACTTGTAAAAACAATTTTAAACAAGTCACTCATATAATGACCCTCACGAAATTACATAAGTGATTCCAAGACCCATCTTTAGACAAAAATAGTCATCGCATGCTACCTTTATCTAAAAATGGTAAGTCAATACTTGACTAATTCTACACTTAGAACTCTTGGTTGACGGATTTCAACTAAATCCATCTCCTAGTCCCAAGATAACGCTATCTCGTTGAGTCCAATCCAATTTTGGCTTGTGATCGCATCACCCTACTTACCCGAGGTAAAAAGGGACCCACGAGCGTGGTAGCCCTAATGAACACGGGGTTCATAGGTGTTACTAATTGGTAAGGCTAAATCTCAATTTTTAAGTTATGTGAGAGGTCTTGTCAATTTTGTTATTAATTCCCTATAAGCGAACTAAGTCGGTGAAGTGTGAATAACGTTGAATTGACAATCGAGAAATAAAATTGCATGTGTGACGATTTTGGCATGAGCGAAAAATAAAGCAAGCAACCAAGCAACAATAAAATCCTAGTATGGCCCCCTAGCTAATCAAAATTAACTAGATAGTTACAAATTCGGAAACCAACTCCTTGGTCCCTTGCCTCTTCACTTGGAACACCTTCCAAAATGGCACCGTCTTGAGGGAGTCACCGGTCTTCATAAAAATAATTACAAATATACAAATATACAAATTCCTAGTATACATTTATTCTATAAAATAAAATTATTAAATTATACAAACCGGCGATACGAGATCGCAATAAAATTACAACCAAACCGTTATTCCCTTACATTACGGGTAATAACGATTAAAAATAACTAGGCCATACTAGGTACAAAATTTGCATAAATTATTAACTAAATGACATTCATTCATTCAACCATAAATAAAATAAATTGCTGCAAAATTCATGCCAAAATCGTCCTAAGTTCAATTCATGCTCATTGTAGCTCGATTTCTTCCGGGATTCATTGATTTTTAACCATTAAAAATCAATATCAACATTTAAATCGCATTTAAATTCAAACTAATTAACTAAACTGTTTTAGAACTAAAAATTAGTCACTACTAATTTTGTTGGTCATTAATTAGATCGATTTGATTTCATTTGCTAAATATTACGGTTTAATCATAAAAATTATGAAATAAAACCAAAATAAAATATAAACATCATAAAATTTGAAACCAAAAATTTTTTACATTCTGGAAAAATTCCAGGAACTATAAAAATAAAAAAAATTTGCTCAAAAAATTTAAATTAATTTTATGAACAAATAGCTTTGTATTTAATGGTTTTATCAAATAAAAACATTAGATATAGTAAAACAGTGAAACAAATTATGAAATTTCACCAAGAGTATCAAAATCAGAATTTAAAATGTACAAAAAATTTTCAAGACTAGAAATGGACGTTTCAATTTTATGAACATTATAATCTCATATTATCGACTTTTATCGTATAAAAATCAATAAACATGCAATACATAAGTAAAAGTCACAAAATTTTACATACAATATGTAAGACATGCATGTGAGATCATATTAAAATTTCATGGCCAGAATCAACATGAAACTATTTTTAGTTAACTTTTAACTCATAAAATGCATGTTAACTCGGTTTAAACGCCAAAAATCAAAATAAATAGAAAATTAATCCCTAAAATCACGAAATTTAACCACACACATTTTGAGGTCATTAGGTATACATGCACCAAAAATTTTCGTCAGAATCGTATTTTAACTTAAAATATTTGATTTATTAGTTATCTTATAACTTTAATAAAAAAATGTCCAAAATGAACATGCATGCTACAAGCTAGCTCTGATACCACATGAAAGTCCATAGACCTGAATTAGACTCTTCTAATTAGTTGCTAAATTACTTGTTAATTTAGTATTTAATGATCTATGTAACATGCATGCAAATATAAAGACATTTATATAAAGGAAGAAATTTCCTCACATTGATATGAAAAATATAAGGGCACAACAAGAACTCCTTCTTGTTGTTCTTGAGCTACAAATATGGATGAACACAAACAATCTCCAAAGTAGAAGATCTCCTCTAAGTTGCACCAAGATAAACCCAAATAATCTACCCTTATTATTAACTAGATAATAAGATAGATGATATACTACTAATATTAGACTATATTACTACACTAGTAATACTTAGGAAATATTAGTATATGAGAGTTATTAGTGAGAGGAAGAATTTTAGAGAGAAGTGTAAAAATTGCACAAAATCAAGTGAACATCAAATGAACAACTTTTGGTCATTATTAAGGCCATAAGGCCGGATCCTCATGTCCAAAATTGGACTATTATTTGTTCAATTTTATCACATGCATTTGAGTGGAGTGTTGTAAAAAAAATGATGATTGTTTTATACTTGTTATGTCACTTTCAATAAGTAACTAAAGAGTAAAAACAAGAACAAAATCATCACCCTTGTAACTACATCTTAACCGGCCACAATTGGTCTAGTTAGGTCCATTTTGATTTTTGATATTTGTCTCCTAAATACTTATTGATCATATGGTTAATTATCTTGTATAATTAAGTGTTAATTTGATCATATAACAATTATATGACTCAATTAAATAAATAATATGTACTTAACATTTTAAGTAATATTTTACCATTATATCAATATATAATGGGTCCCACAATGCTTAGTTAATTTATTTTACAACTCCTTGTAAATATAATTAACTAATTACCTCTATCTCAAAACCTCAACTAATTTAGTAAGTTAACGATTAATTACTAAGTTAAATCTTATTTAATCGTATTAAAATAAGATATAAATTTATTAGTCAATTATCGCATAATTGAAAAAATAAGTTTAATCAAATTTGAGTTCTTAACTCAATTTCTAACAATTAACTCTCGTACATATCGAATATATGTAATGTACTAATTAACTGTATCGTATACAAATAATTAGGTACTATTTGGATTTCATCCTTTAGGTGTGACCGAAAGGGATCAGTTGATCACCGCCGTCAAACGACAATAACGTCAAACTCTAGTCAGCCAACCGTTATTGATTTACGTTAATCAACTGACTAATCATATATATAGTCAATAAATATCCCAATTATATTCCTTGATAAGATTTATCATGTGGCGCACTATTGTGGAGGACACCTACTCCAACAGGAGTTACTCCCCACTGACTGTGGCTTCCGTGTTTATATTTAATGCGGTCGAACAGGTGGTGATGCATATTTGGGGTACATTGACGAGCTAGCGAGCGAAGTATTTACCTTGGACCTATATTCGGTTCTTAGATTGTATATTATATTATACACTCTTTTATTTCCGTATTTATACGGGAGATATGTCCCCCGTCTTGTATATTTCTTTTGTATAATATTATTTCTGTTTTGTAATGAACCTTTTTATTTATGACACCTTCGTTATGTATTCTCATATTTTATGTAGTTAAATTATTTTTTTTCTTTCCGCAAATTTGAGGGTCTTACAGTATGTCGGACTCTCACGGGTCACTCTTCTCTCAGCAAAGCAAAGGGTAAGCATGTTATGTGTAAGAGAGAGAAGGAGAAAATAGTCGCTCACCTAACTACGACCGTCGCGTTCATGCAATGCCAACTAACATGATAAAAGATTCGGTTACCGTACACACGCACAACCACCATTCAAGGACTGTCACACGCCGAATACTCGCAACATTTGGATAAGTGAGGTTATGGATAAGAAGGGGCAAAACAATAATGGAATAGAGGAGGTAAAGCGTCAAGCTAGCTACCTGATCTATATCAAATAACAAAATCCGTCTTCTTATCTCACAATGAAGTACACGGCCATGATTCGGCCGTGAACTCACTAAAACCCAATAGATGGAGCGGAAACGAAACTGGTTAGCTTATTCAGCTCTTACTGAATCCCCATATGATATGAATAAAGCATGGGAATAGAGACTGATTTCTTTTCTTTATTTTTTCTTTATTATTTTTGCTTTTTATTTCGAAATATTCAGCTAACATTTATGCGGAAACAATTTCAACTTCGATTCCCAAATTCTTCAGATACCAACTCCGTGGCAAGGATGCAAACCAAACTGAAACAATGAAGTAAATACCTCAACAACCAACACTAGACTAGCTCGACGCAAGGTAGGCTAAATTTAGGATGTAGATTGTGGGTCAACTGGCAGTTTTGGCTGAATGTGGAGTTAAATGGTTAATGAGAAAAGGGAAATTGCAAGCATTCTCCAAACATGTGATACCGAGCACGAACCCGTACGTGCAGGCAATAAGAATCAAATTTCATATACATGCAATGCGATGACACGAGGGAGTAACTCACAATCCTATATGAACTGGTCATAGATGTCACCAGTTTAAGAGCTCTAATCCTCAGAATATGTAAGTAGGTTGCCAACATGTCAGGTCAAGTCTATTCGTTCAGCATCGACTAAAATGCAAAAATAAACATGAAGTCGAATGAAATTTTTGGAATTTCATGAATGATAAACAATGCACGAAAATGCAGTAAAAGCGAAATGCAGACACGATATGGATGCAAAACCTCCCCAAACCAAACCGTACAATGTCCCCATTGTACAAAGTAAAGTAAATGAATTGTAAACTAGAGAGTGTCGGAAACTTACAGGGACGCGCGTATAACCGACTTCCCCAAACCGAACCGAAAGGAGGTGCTCCAGGGACTCGATCGGGTAGAACAGTGCCCGATCTATTGGAAACCAGATGGAGCCTTCTCGTTCGAGTAGAAAACAGCTCGTTCGAGAAGTATCTTTGCAGAAGTGCTCGATCGAGGTCTTTATTGTTCGATTGACCTGAAATGCTACTCGATCGAGCAAAAAATGTCAGAGCAAGTGACCCAAAACTGCGAGAAGCAAGAATTTACGCAATGGGATTTGTTCGAGTAGTAAAACAGAAATAAACTACTAAAAAGTTTAGAATACGGTACAACAAAACAATTGATCGGGTTGCCTCCCGATAAGCGCATGTTTATAAGGTCCCGCACGACCCTTGAGCTTCAATCATCAAGCTCCATGTCTCCGCCGAAGAAGAGCACTTCGACGCGTAGGTTTTAACAGTGTCTCTCCTTCTTTCCGCTCTAGGATTACCGTAGCTAGCAGAATGGATGGCCATATTTTCAATAAGTTGCCACCCTTCATCATCCTCCCCATTAGCCTGAAATCTCCGTCGTGCAGCAGCATCCAAAACCATTCTTTGCTCATGAAGCAACCCATTGTAAAATTGGTTGCACAAAAACCATTGCTCAAACCCGTGATGCGAAACTGAGCGAACTAGCTTCTTGAACCTGGCCCATGCTACACTCAGATCTGTTGGAGTAGGTGTCCTCCACAATAGTGCGCCACATAATAAATCTTATTATGGAATATAATTGGGATAATTATTGACTATATATATGATTAGTCAGTTGATTAAGTAAATCAATAAGGTTGGCAACTAGGGAGTTTGACGTTATTGTCGTTGACGGCGAATGATAACGATCCCTTTCGGTAACACCTCAAAGGATGAATCCAATAGTAACTAATTATTTGTATACGATACACGTTAATGAGTACCATTATTTACAATATTCCGATTATGTACGAGAGTTAATTGTTAGAAATTGAGTTAAGAACTCAAATTCGATTAAGTTTATTTTTCAATTATGCGATAATTGACTAATAAAATTTATATCTTATTTTAATATGATTAAATAAGATTTAACTTAGTAATTAATCGTTAAATTACTAAATTAGTTGAGGTTTTGCGATAGAGGTAATTAGTTAATTATATTTACAAGGAGTTGTAAAATAAATTAACTAAGCATTGTGGGACCCATTATATATTGATATAATGGTAAAATATTACTTAAAATGTTAAGTACATATTATTTATTTAATTGAGTCATATAATTGTTATATGATCAAATTAACACTTAATATACAAGATAATTAACCATATGATCAATAAGTATTTGTGAGACAAATATCAAAAATCAAAATGGACCAAACTAGGCCATAATGGACCGGTTTTGGTAGTAGTTACATGGTGATGATTTTGTTCTTATTTTTACCCTTTAGTTACTTTTTGAAAGTGACATAACAAGTAGTAAACAATCATCATCTTTTCTACAACACTACACTCAAATGCATGTGATAAAATTGAACAAATAATAGTCCAATTGTGGACTAAATATTCCGGCCAAATGGCCTTAAAATGAGCATTGTGTTCATTTTTCTAAGGACTTGATTTTTGTTCTATTGTCATACTTCTTTCTAAAATCCTTCTTCTCACTAAAACTCTCATATACTAATATTTGCTAAGTATTACTAGTGTAGTAATATAGTCATAATATTAGTAGTATTATATCTATCTTATTATCTAGTTAATAATAAGGGTAGATTATTTGGTGACATCTTGGTGCAACTTGAAGGAGGTCTTCTTGTTTGGAGATTTCTTGTGTTCATCCATATTTATAGCTCAAGAACAACAAGAAGGTGTTCTTGTTGTGCCCATATAATTTCCATATCAATGTGAGGAAATTTCTTCTTTTATGTAAATGTCTTTATATTTGCATGCATGTTACATAGATCATTATAAACTAAATTAAAAAGTAATTTAGTAATTAATTAGAGGAGTCTAATTAAGGTCTATGGACTTTCAATTGGTATCAGAGCTAACTTGTAGCATGCATGTTCATTTTGGACATTTTTGTTAAAGTTATAAGATAACTAATAAATCAAAGATTTTGAGTTAAAATACGATTCTGACTAAAGTTTTTGGTGCATGTATACCTACTGACCTCAAAATGTTTTTGGTCAAATTTAGTGATTTTAGGGATTAATTTGCTATTTATTTTGATTTTTGGCGTTTAAACCGAGTTAACATGCATTTTATGAGTTAAAAGTTAACTAAAAAATAGTTTCATGTTGATTCTGGCCATGAAATTTTAATATGATCTCACATGCATTTCTTACATATTGTATGTAAAATTTCGTGATTTTTACTTATGTATTGCATGTTTATTGCTTTTTATACGATAAAAGTCGATAATATGAGATTATAATGTTCATAAAATTGAAACGTCCATTTCTGGTCTTGAAAATTTTTTTTACATTTAAAATTCTGATGTTGATACTCTTGGTGAAATTTCATAATTTGTTTCACTGTTTTACTATATCTAATGTTTTTATTTGATAAAACCATTAAATACAAAGCTATTTGTTCATAAAATTAATTTAAATTTTTTGAGCAAATATTTTTTATTTTTATAGTTCCTGGAATTGTTCCAGAATGTACAAAATGTTTGGTTTC
>JAIUZE010028452.1:0-13182 GCA_022085475.1 Heliosperma pusillum
CATCTCTCATTGTTATGTCAAGGTCACGTGATTTCATAAGTTTAGGGTTCACGTGTGTGCGTCGGGAGCGATAAAGCTCTGATACCAACTGTGACAACCCTCGCGAATGCGGAAATATAAAACATACAAGCATGTGAATTATATAGCGGAAAATACGATATTTTAAAAACCTTTGTACATGCAAGATAGAAAAATACGAGGAGTGTCAAAATATTACAAACTAAATAAAAATACCACAAGAGACGTAGTCTCTCAAAGTGTTAACAAAGGACAAGGTTATTAACAACTATCTAAAATCGTCTAGAGGTGTTTCATCCAGCGACAACGCTCGCTAGCTCACACCCGAACCCCAAATACCACAAGCAAAAAGCCATCCATGCAAGCAACCTGTTCATTCATGAAAAACCTGAACGCCACAGTCAGTGGGGAGTAACTCCGGGTTCTCCCAGCCATATCACATTAAACGTACATAAAAGGAAATACAAAAGTAGAAGCATGCATATATAGATATACATGTGAAATACGATAAGGATAGATAGGCAATTCAATATATAATGATAAGAGCATATGGAATACAAATCCGAATCCATCATGTTATACAAAGACTCGGGGAAGACACTCTTAGGCAACCGAATACGGTCACTAGGGCTTACATCTCACCGTTAGCGGTATAAGTTTGATAAGATTGAGACTCGACAAACAAACCATGCCAAGTCATGCGATGACCACAATAAATTCATCATATTATCATCCATTCACGAACCAATACATTGACGGTGCCCAATCATGCAATGACCATGAATAATATCATGAAATCACGCATTCAAAGACGACGACACAAAGACGACATCTCTCACGTTAAATGAAACGCACTAGCACCGTGTACATGGCAAGTATGATTAAAAGGCATCCACGAGATCACATTTCCCTGAACGCATACACGATTCAATCCATTTCGTATATGTAGACTAATTTCCTCCTGGTAGGAACGATAATAATACGGTCCTACTCTAAACCTGGCCAGACTCTCGGAATAAGACGTTTTCCGATTCGACATGTGGTAAGACGTTCCACATCCAAGACACGGACTTACAATATATAGACGCCGAGTACCCCAAATTCGGTCGATAATTCACGAAAGAGGCGGAAAAGAGCACAAGCCTCATAACAAGCGGTACGCTACATGCAAATAACACCACCTAGCAAGTACACAACATTTGACGGCCGGGTCGATCAACGCAAAGCGTTCGCCTCCCAACAACGTCGTCGTATGCCCACTAACACATGCAATTAAGCAGTAGGATACCTCCCCGTTCCGACATTCCAGCCTTACGAACGTGGAGGTAGCCAAGGGAATGAGAGTACAAAGCACAAGACAAAATAGTGCTCAAACCGTATCATTTGTAAAAACCGACTCAAAGTAGGACATACCAAAAACCGTCACAAAACATGAGAATAGGGAATTATATAAACTTAAATATGATAAAATGAATCAATACATGATACATAAGCATTAGAACAAGTTTATGAAGCATAATGAATAAAAACATAGATACCTCTCCAAAACAACGTTGTTTGGAAACCAACGAAAACAAGGGTCCACTTCAAACGGTCATAACTAGAGTTCTAGACATGCAAATGCAGAAATTCAAAATGGAGGTGATATCTTATCCTCTTACGGTTCCAACGGGATGTCACAAGCCCAAAACAAGCAAGTAACGAAGTAGATATGATCATTTTACGAAAAGGGGTCAGTGCAGGAAAATTACTGTCGGCCGCGCGTAACGCAGCCTGCGCCCCACGACGCAGCCTGCGTCCTACGACGCAGCCTGCGTCCCACGACGCAGCCTGCGTCCCACGACGCAGCCAGCGTCCTACACGGGATTCAGGCACAATCAAATCCCAACAATTTATCAACCAAAAATCCTCATTTATCATCACAAACCATCAATTCTCATATCAATTAACAACTAACAACAACCAAACAACAACAACACAAGTCCTAAGCATACTAACCATAATCTAAATACGATTACTAGCCTAGAAAACACATAAAACACGTAAATGATATCGAGTAACCCTTCACCGTTACCTTTTCGCGTCTTTAATCGATTTCTAAACCTTCCTAGTCTCCACCTACATACAATTAGATAATAAAAGATGAATATCATTCACCTTGAGAAAGACGGATAATTTAAAAAGCGAGAAAGACGGTAATTTTATTACCAATACGGATAGAGGAAGCTAAGAGGGGAAGAATAAGACGAACTTACGTGAATTTGAACAAGAAACGAAGGAGTAGCGACGAATCTAAGCTTGATAAAAATGGAGTTTAGGTTTTTGGTGGTTTGATGAGGAAGAAAGAGTAAGTGGAAAATGAAAGAAGGATTTAGGGTTTGAGGGAGTATATGAAGGAAAAAGTCAACGAAAGTCAAATACGACTTAAGACGGGATTTACTTGAAATCTCGCGGAAATTTCAAATACGAACTCGGAAATTCTAAATTCGACTCGGAAAATTAAATTCTAAATTAAAACTAAATTTCGCTGAAAAGTATCCGAAAAATATTTCTACTATAAAAATAGGGTACATTTGCGGGTGTTACATATATGGTTGATTTAAACAAAGTCACTACAAGTTCCTTTACGTGCATGAAAGCTATTGTAGATGATTCATGCTTGTAGCACAAGAGGTTTGCACACATTAGTCCAACAATTTTAAAGAAACTCAAATTGTGGGATTCAGTTTAGGGTTTACCCTCAATTAAATTCGAACAAGAAAAGATGTGTGACTCATGTGCCCGATGCAAACAAGTTAGATCTTCATTCAAACCAAAACGAGTTGTAAGTACAGAACGTCCACTTGAGTTGGTACACATGGATTTGTGTGGACCTATGAAAGTCAGAAGCCGTGGTGGATCAAGGTACGTCTTCGTCCTAGTCGACGACTACTCAAGGTATGTATGGCCTATATTTCTATTTACTAAAGAATATTGTAGGGAGAATGGTGTAGGACATAACTTTTCTGCACCACAAACCCCACAACAAAATGGTGTCGTTGAACGTATGAATACACTAGAGGACATGTCTCGCTCTATGATTTTGTGTAGTGGCCTTCCTAATAACTTTTGGGCCGAAGCCATTAGTACTGCATGCTATGTGCATAATAGAGTTATGATTAGACCAATTCTCAAAAAGACTCCCTATGAACTTTTAAGAGGGTGAAAACTCAATATAGCTCATCTTCGTTGCTTCGGTAGTAAATGTTTTGTCCATAATAATGGAAAAAGTAATTTAAGAAAATTTGATCCACGAAGTAACGAATCTGTGTTTGTTGGTTACTCTAAAAATAGTAAAGCTTATAAAGTTTTTAACAAAAGAACTTAGTGCATAGAAGAAAGTGTTCATGTTGTATTTTATGAAGATAATGTGCCTGAACAAGTTGAACAGAATGAAGAAGAAGACATGAATAATCTAGACTTTCGCCTTACAAGGGATGATTTACCAGAAATCGATGAAGAAGTTATTGAAGGAATCAATGATGAACTTGATAAATCCGCAAATGATCTTGAAAAGAGAACTGAGACAATTGTTGATCATACGAATGTCTCTTCTCAAAACAAGAATAAGGAAACCGAAGTTATAACTGATGATGCTATAACTTTGGACCCAGATCAAGATATTGTAACTAAAGTTGTGCCAACTTTAGCTATAACCCCGGAGTCGAGCTCAGGGGGAACCAATCCTGATTCTGAATCATTTGAGGAAAGCGAGAGTTCATGAGATGATGATGAGCCTAAGAACTCTAAGAAATGGAAATATAAGAGTTCTTATCCTATGGATAGTATCCTAGGAAGTTTGAATAAGGGAGTTCAAACAAGACGAAGATTAAATAACTTTTGTTCATTCTATTCTTTTCTGTCTACCATAGAGCCTACCAACATCAAAGAAGCACTTGTAGAATCTGACTGGATTGTTGCAATGCAAGAAGAGCTTCAACAGTTCGAACGTAATAAGGTTCGGCATCTAGTGCCACGACCTAAAAATCGAACTGTGATTGGTACTCGATGGGTATTCAGAAATAAATTGGATGACTCAGGAGTTATAGTTCATAATAAGGCTCAATTGGTCGTTCAATGATATAATCAACAGGAAGGGATCGATTATGACGAAACCTTTGCACCTCTAGCAAGGCTTGAAGCTATTCGTCTGCTTATCGCCTTCGCAACTCATAGAGGAATGTAACTGTACCAAATGGACGTTAAGACTGCATTTCTTGACAGATATTTGGAAGAAGAGGTTTTTGTTGAACAACCTCCCGGATTTTTAAATAGCAAATTTTAAAACCATGTTTTAAAACTTGATAAAGCTTTATATGGTTTGAAACAAGCGCCTATGGCATGGTACGACAGATTGTCTAAATTTCTATTAAAAAATAATTTTAAAAGAGGATCTGTCAACAAAAACCTATTTCTAAAATTCGAGGGTTCTAATTTTCTTTTTGCTCAAATTTATGTAGACGATATTATTTTTGGTTCTACTAACAGTAAATTGTGCAAGTACTTTTTAGATCTAATGACCTCAGAGTTTGAAATGAGCATGATGGGAGACTTGAAATTCTTCCTAGGATTGCAAATTCAAAAAACTAAGGAAGGTATAAAGATTCACCAACAAAAATATGTCAAGGAGCGGAAATTTGGTATGGAGAACGCTAATCCAATTGACACACCTATGGTAAATGATAAAAATTTGACCTTAGACGAAAATGGTAAGTGTGTCGATGAGACTACATATCAAGGTATGATTGGTTCTTTATTATATTTAGCTACGAGTAGACCTGACATTATGTTTAGTGTATGTGTATGTGCTCGATTTCAATCATGTCCTAAAGAGTTACATATGATTGCAGTTAAACGTATCTTGAGATATTTAATTGGTACATCTAGTTTATACTTATGGTATCCACTGGAGTGTAATTTCGATCAAGTAGGATATTCAGATGAAGATTATGCAGGATGTTCTTTAGATATATAGAAAAAGTACCTCTGGATTCACTACGTTTGTTGGACCATGCATTATAACTTGGGGCTCAAAGAAGCAAAATTCTGTTGCGTTATCTACTGCTGAAGCCGAGTATATAGCTGCAGAACTGTTATGTTCTCAGTTACTTTAGTTAAAGCAACAACGATGTAATTATATTGTAAATGTTGGTTGTATGCCTATATTTTGTGATAATACGAGTGCAATTATTATTTCTAAGAATCCAGCTCAGCATTCTCGTACTAAACATATAGACAGTAGACATCATTTCTTACGCGACCATGTCGAAAAGGGCAACATTAAACTAGAATTTTGTAGTATTGAAAATCAATGGGCTGACATTTTAACAAAGGCTTTAGCGAGAAGACATTTTGAGATTTTGCGATCGGAAATTTGTTTAATCAGTAGCAGTTAAATTCGTCATATTTATTTTGCGAACCTGCATGACTGGTTAGAGTAAGACAAGATTGTATGACTGTGTCCGCGTATTCTATTGCTAGTATATTTGTATTTAATATATTTTACGTGATTATCTTGCATATTAAATTTTTATGAATATTGAATTATGGCTCACATATTTGCCAAAAATCTATCTTATTCACTTTCCTAATTAACAAAAAGTTATACCCTTGTAATTCACCTTGGCCGAAATTCCTAACCATATCATTCTACCATATCTATTTATTTACCTAATCATATTCTCACCATATCTCTCCTATATTTACCCTATATTCCTTTTCTATCCTACCCAAAATAAAAAAAAAAGGTAAAATAGGGGAAAGGACGACTTCACGTGCTACCCTACAAAACCCAAACCCCTACACAATCTTTCATTATTACCTATCACCATCACCATCAACACACATCACCAACACCATCCTCCTTCTCCCACAAAAAAAAAACTCACATCCATGGCTTCCTCACGGTCTATAATCAAAAACACCAACACCTCAAACTCCAAAACTCAAACACCTTGCATGTCTACCAATCCATCACCACAAACCAACCAAAAATCACCCAATTTGACCCAAACCGAGTCGGGCTCGGTGCTTGAAGGTACCAAAAGGCGTCGATTAAATAAGGGGAAGAATAGGGTACAAGTCGATGCTAGTGAAGACACAGAAATCACGGAAATAGAAAGGAGAAAACGTCCTCTGTTTCGCAAATTTCTCCTCCAAGAAACGACATCCGGACTTGACAAACTTCGATTGACAAAGGAAGAACGAAAATTGGTTAATCGGGTTGCAAAGTATGGTATTCATGGTGGTAGAAGTTTCCCGAAAGTATGGTGTGAAAAATATCAAGCTTTAAATTTCTTCAACGATTTCTTGAAATTTCAAGAATGGGAGCATGTGTCTCGTTTTTCGGGTCCTATCTACCCCATCGAGGTAATTCAATTCTATGCTTACGTCTCTTTGAATCTGGAGTTTTGCATGCTGTTGTGAATGGCCGGAAGTGTCGGTTTTGGTTGACGACTTTTGTACTCTATTTTTGGTTCCTGATGATGGATCCAAAATAGACCCGAGTACGTTGTGGGAAGAGTTTTCGGATACGGCCAAACTGAATGTTAAGCGTTATTTTGATGATAAGGCTACATTGTCGAGTTCTGTGTTGGCGGGGAATTTATCCCCAAAATTGAAATTTCTCTTAAATTTTTTATGGAATACGATGGTTCCGCGTCGGGGTGGACGGGATAAAATTGCATGTTATGAGATGATGGTGGTTAATAATTGGCTAGAGGGTAACCGTGTCAACCTTGCTTCTCTTGTTTTTTCTCGAATTTCTCAAACTAGTTTTTCGGTGACCGAAGATAAAGTCTACTCGACCCTAGACTTACCATATGGCATGTGGGTGTCTCGGGTTCTTGAGGCTAAGGAGGTTGTTGATCCGAATAGTTATGGCGTCAATTTGAAAGATAATATGAATGATACTTTCTTGAAATTCATGAAATGGAGGCATTGGGTCCGGAATTGGTTTTTCAATCAAAGGTTGGTTCGGTTGATGTTAAGCCGAATATTGCTGATTTTTCGGCTCTTGAAACAAAATTGGATTTTTTATGGGCAAGGTTATGGAGCGCCTTGATGCGCAAGACAAGAAAATCGATGAGGTTGTTGACAAGATGGTCAAAACTGTGGCTTTGGGGAGTACTAGATCAAACCGTAACCATGGTGGGTCGGTTGTGAGTAATGATTAGAGGGGTTGGATGACGGGAGTCAATGGTTGCCTCGCTAAAATTGAGAGGAATGTTGTCGATATTCGAAAAGATTTATTTAGGCAACGGGATCGGATGCAATTCTTGGTTAGCCAAGGAGGTGCTTTGGTGAAGTGTGATGCGGAAATGCGAGATGGAATGCACACTATCTATGATGCGACGAAGGCCTTATCCATAAAGGTTCGGAACTTTGATTCATGCCTCACCGCACAAGCTAATGATGTGAAGAAGTGCTTTGATCACCTTGACACCATTGAGTACCGTACCCGACCCGGTTATATCAACCCTTCTATCCCTCGTCAACCCAATTTGCCTTGATTTTTATCGTCTTATTTTGTTTGTTCTTAAACTACTTATCTAATTGTCCATTCGGCCCATTTTGGCTTACACTATATTCGACACATTGGCAACTAACACTTTTCTTTGTGGTTTGTAGTTTAATTAACATTTAGTACTTGGGTTTGCTTGCTATGAATCGTTAAGTATTGCGTATTTTGCGTATCTATTTCTTGCCTTGGAGTATATTATTCTAGTCATTTTATATCCTTACTCTTGTCTTTTCAATGATGCCAAGAGGGGGAAGAAATGATATGATTTGAGTCTTTACTTAAGCTTGCTCCTTGTCAAGACCCGTTATCTCTTAAAGTCTTTCAAGTTATAACTTTGGTTAGGTTGTTATGTTCTTGCGATCATTTTGTTCAGGGGAAACTTTACGTAGTCACAATCATAAGAGAAATCATAAGAGACTTGTTATCATCAAAAAGGGGGAATTTGTTGGACCTATTTTATAGTTTTGATAATGACATGTATATACTTGATAATGTGCTTTAATTGATATATCATATGCATATAATTATGTGCTTTAGTCTTATCATGGTTAACAACAATTACAAGAAATGAGATCAAAGTTATAGGAGCTTAAGGCATAACTTTGAAGATTTATGTCAGACAAAGTTATAGAAGCTTGAGGTATAACTTTGGAAGTTTATGTGCAAAGTTATAGCTGAAAATCCATAGAGCTTAATTAGACTCCTCTAATTAGTTACTAAATTACTTGTTAATTTAGTGTTTAATGATATATGTAACATGCATGCAAATATAAAGACATTATATAAAAGAAGAAATTTCCTCACATAGAAATGGAAATTAAATGGGCACAATAAGAACTCCTTCTTATTGATCTTGAGCTATAAACAAGGATGATCCAAGAACAATCTCCAAATTAGAAGACCTCCTTCAAGTTGCACCAAGATGATACCAAATAATCTAATCTTATTATTAACTAGATAATAAAATAGATAAAATACTACCAATATTAGCATATATTACTACATTAGTAATACTTAGTAAATATTAGTATTATGAGAGTTTAGTGAGAGGTTGAAGTTTTAGAGAGATGTAGAAAAAAAAAAGAATGAATTAAGAAGAAAAATGAACAACAATTGTCCTATTTAAGGACAACATGGCCGGCCCTCACATGCAAAATGTAGGGTGATTTTTTCTTCTTATTTTAATCCTCATGCAAGGTGGTGGAGTGTAGTGTTGAGTGGAATAATTTTTGGTTTACTATTCATGTCATAATCACATGTGACTTGTGAGCATGAACAAAAGCAACCATCATCACCTTCACTACTACTATGACCGGCCACATGTGGCCTTTTATGGTCCATTTTGACTTTTGATATTTGTCCCACAAATACTTATTAATCATATGCTTAATTATCTTATATAATTAAGTGTTAATTTGATCATATATATAACAATTATATGACACAAATTAATAAACAATATGTACTTAACATTTAAGTGATATTTTACCATTATATCAATATATAATGGGCCGACAATGCTTAGTTAATTTATTTTAGTGTTTTTTGTGTATTACCACCAATTGAGTCCAAATTTTTACGTTTTACCACCTATTGAGTCAATTTTTTCAACTTACCACCTAGTTTTGACTTAAACCCTCACTATCCACACCTAATTTACGTTTTGTTGTCGGTCTTTCTTATTTATCGTCTTTATTACGTTTTATCGCTTCTCGGTCTATTAAAATGACCATATTGCCCTTGTTATTACAAACTCACTAATCACTCATTCACTCCCCTATCTAACTCATTACACTCAACCTCATTCAATCCCAAATCTAATTTAATTAGGGTTCATTGAAAATTTGGGTATGCTTCTTCTCTTTTCTTATCATTTTCGCTCAATAATTTTTGTCAGTACAAAACCGTGAAGCAATTTGTCTAACCTCAACGGATTATTCCGGTGATCCAGTCCAATACCCATCAACCTCAACAGATTATTCGGGTCAAATACCCACCAATACTGCTGATTTATCTGAGTTTAATGTCTCTAACAACAACTTGAGCGACTCACTCCCCAGATTTCCGAGTTATCCTTCGCCGGAAACTTACAACTATATATGGTGGCATACTCCAGCGATGTAAGAAATCATTTTTTCCGTCGCCACTGTCAGGTCAGACTTTTATAGTTCTTTCCTCACCAGCAGAGGTGAACGGGAAGACAAAAAATAATTAATTAGTCTAAGGGGCACATGGTTGGGATCTCCGTATTTGCCCAGAAGTTACTCCTTGTATTCGCCCAGAACCCTAGGTAAGTAAATTGTAAAGAAACTTAATTAACCCTAGCTAGGAAATTGCCCAGGAATTTAATGAATAAACCCATAAATTTGATGAACCCTAGCTAAAGAAATTGAAGCTTCAGTTAGATTGGGCATGAGAGATGGGTTTGTAATAATAAGAGGAGTATTGTGCAGATAATTAAAGAAGCAGATTGAGGGGTTGTTTTTCTAGGGTTCTAAAGATTATTAATGAGGGAGAGTTAGATTCCCATAAATGTCGAGTGTAATGAATTAGAGGAGAGTAATGAATGAGTGAGTGCAACATTAAGGGTAAAATGGTCATTAGAAATACCCGAGAAGGTTTAAAACAAAAGAAAGACGATAAATAAGAAAGACCGACAAGAAAACGTAATTTAGGTGTGAATAATGGGGGTTTAAGTCAAAACTAGGTGGTAAATAGAAAAAATGGACTCAATAGGTGGTTATACGTAAAAATTTGAACTCAATAGGTGGTAATACACAAAAAACATTTTATTTTACAACTCCTTGTAAATATAATTAACTAATTACCTCTACCTCAAAATACATGTAAAACCGCAAATAATTTAGTAAATTAACGATTAATTACTAAGTTAGATCTTATTTAATCATATTAAAGTAAGATATAATTTTATTAGTCAATTATCGCATAATTGAAAAATAAACTTAATCGATTTTGAGTTCTTAACTCAATTTCTAACAATAAACTCTCGTACGTATCAAATATATGTAATGAACTAATCAGCTGTATCATATACAAATAATTAGTTTCTTTCTGGATTTCATCCTATAGGTGTGACCGAAAGGGATCAGTTGATCACCGCCGTCACACGACAATAACGTCAAACTCTAGTCAGCCAACCGTTATTGATTTACGTTAATCAACTGACTAATCATATATATATATAGTCAATAAATATCCCAATTATATTCCTTAATGAGATTTAATATGTGGCGCACTATTGTGGAGGACACCTACTCCAACAATCTCCCACTTGTCTGACACAAGTGTGCGTCACCAATTCTCTTGTCTCTTTATCACATCTCCCACTCAACGCAAGGTGTCTTTCAGGTCGCACTTGCAATTGATTATATCTAGAGTGGTTTTTGCGATAGGGAGAGTAACTGTCTGACCGGAAAATCTACCATAGATCTCTTTCCGAGCGTGGCCACGCATTTACAGTAACTATTCCTCGAGTGGCCTAAAGATGTTTGTACCCAACGTGGGTGGACAATTCCTGTTGATTCATCTACTCTGTATGATGCATATCACCATGACCCAGAAGATGTCCATCGGCCTCCTTTTACGGCACGACCTATAACATCAACCAAAACAAATCGAAAACTGGACCGACTCAGATAGACGGTCGCCAGTCAAAAGAATCGACTCATAGGAATAAAATAGAAGACCCTGCCACGACCAGGCATCAATTAATTGATTTAAGGGTCTCTACAAAGGTCACTGTCCGACAGAGTGTCATAGAGTCTGTCTATGTAATCGACCAGTCATCTCCATGACCCCATGGTGCTGAACCAACCATCGATCGACTTACAATCTAGTCACTTCAAGACGTCACCTCACTGAGTGACTAGGGACAAAATACTAAGTTCGGCCTATTCACTTGAATAGGGTCCAACATTGTCTTACAATCTATTCGGATAAACAAAGTATTAAATTTAGTCAAACTAAATAAAAATGTTTATAAAAAAACTTGAACAATGAATGCAATTATCATATATGAAATAATTAATACAACATTCAATTATTACATATTACATAATCTAAAGGAATTATGGTACTCGTCTCAATCCCACTGTGAGGATATGACCATCCTGCTTAGCCTTTGATAAAGGCTTGGTTAAAGGATCAGCAATGTTGTCATCTGTCCCAACCTTACAAATGTCAATTTCCTTTCTGTCCACGTAATCTCTAATTACATGATATTTTTTAAGTACATGTCTAGACTTATTACTAGACTTGGGCTCTTTTGCTTGAAAGATAGCCCCACTGTTATCACAACAAATCGTGATAGGATCTTTGGCAGTAGGGACTACCGCGAGTCCTTCCAAAAATTGCCGAATCCACACAGCTTCCTTTGCAGCTTCAGACGCTGCAAGGTACTCTGCTTCTGTTGTAGAATCCGTGTGACACCCGCGAATTTGCGGAAAGATAAAAAAGTAATTTAAATAAATAAAAGATGAGAATACGTTTTTAATAGGTTCACTTTAGTGAAAATCGGTAAATTTTAAAACCGGAACCTACAATTAAATATATTCATCATAACAAAGGTGTCTTAAAGAAAAAGGTTCATAACAAAAAGGAAATAATATTATACATAAGAAGTATCTGAAACGGGAGACATATCTCCCTAATAAATACGGAAATAAAAGAGTGTATTAAATAATACGATCCTAAGAACCGAATATAGGTCCAAGGTAAATCTTCACTCGCTAGCTCGTCAATGTACCCAAGTATGCATCACAAACCTGCCAACCGCATTAAATGTAAAC
The DNA here is from genome assembly GCA_022085475.1 of Heliosperma pusillum. Lineage (NCBI taxonomy): Eukaryota > Viridiplantae > Streptophyta > Magnoliopsida > Caryophyllales > Caryophyllaceae > Heliosperma > Heliosperma pusillum. Next base: position 12,388 of record JAIUZE010028452.1, read on the forward strand.
ACGGAAGCCACAGTCACTGGGGAGTAACTCCGAGTTCTCCCAGCCACGAAATGTCGAGTTTAATAAAACATGAATACATAAAAGAGATGTATATGGAAAATACAAAACCTTAACATATACGATATGCTTTTCATGTTATGAAACAAATAACTAACACATAACCTAGCATATGAAGGCTAAGCTACTCATGCAAGCTATCATGTGAATCAGTTAACAACCTATACCACGAGGTAGGGAAGCTAGTATTTTAGCTCAGAGGTTACATTTAAAACATGGCCTGGATACAACTCAACCCTAATCATGCAAACTATCATGTGAATCAGTTAACAACCGGTAATCCAAACTCTATCAACCTTAGCCGGCTTGCATCTCACCTTCTAAGATTCATAGAATCATCAAACATGAAAGACCAATACGTCTAGAAATAGGCATAAGTTCTTAGTACAGTCAATAGTCGACTTCTGTAACTCGAGTCTATACCACGAGGTAGGATATACATATATTTTAGCTCAGAGGTTACATTTAAAACATGGCCAAAATACAAAGCACATATCTTAGCTCAGAGGTTACCTTTAAAACATGGCCAAGATACAAAGCAAATATCTTAGCTCAGAGGTTACCTTTAAAACATGGCCAAGATACAACTCAACCCTAATCCTAGACTGCGCAGACCTAGAGAAATGCGGATAAAACCACCGCACCCAATACTCATGATAAAACCACATGAGTACCCTAAGGAGTCCACCAAAGGGTTGGCTAGTACTTAAGCTGGCTCCCTTCCCAAAGTGGAAGCAC
>JAIUZE010028456.1:0-11504 GCA_022085475.1 Heliosperma pusillum
CGCCTTAAGACGGGATTTTCATGGAATCTCGCAGAAATTCCAAAAACGAACTCAGAAATTCTAAATTCGACTCGAAACGTAAAATTCTAAATTAAAACTTAAATTTGCTGAAAATATTTCGTAAAATATTTCTACTAGAAAAATAGGGTACATTTCCGGGTGTTACAGCGTTAGTAAATAAAAAAACGTGCGTGAGTCTGTTATGTTGGTTCGTACGGTTCGCACGGTAATTTAGTTCGCACAGGATCCCGCCCCTATATATATATATATATATATATATATAGAGAGAGAGAGAGAGAGAGAGAGAGAGGATCATGTAAGTCCTGTTAGAAAGGTTGAGTCTATAAGTCCTCTTATAGGCCCTTGGATCTTGAGAATGGATGGCTGAGATTGGTGCTCCCAGAAAAGGATTAATGGCCTAATTTTTCACTCTCTCTCATGTTTACTAATTAACCACTAATTAAACTATTAATACCCCTTCCTCTCACCCACTTCCCACACAATTCATTCATTCATTCAAAACTCCATCTTTCTCTCTAAATTTTCCTCCTTCTCTCTAAAACTATTTCCCTCACTTTCTCTCTTTCACTCCTCCGACAACCAGTCATTCCGGCCACCTCCGGCCACCATGAAAAAAAAAATTAGAAACACGAAAAAATTCTCCTCTCCTCCGTCCGTCCTCCTCCTCATATTCTCCGTCCGTTTCCGTCCATATCCACCGCCTTCCACCGCCTTACTTCCCCTCTTTCTTTCTTTTATCTTTTTTTTGACCCTCCCTCCTCTCCTCCGTTCGCCGCGCGCCTCCCTCCACTTCTTGCCGGCGTCTCCTCCCTTCCCCGACCCCAGATCTGAAACAAACAACCACCACCCCTAGCCTATTGTGGTTGTTGTCGGGTTGTTTGGTTGTTGTTGTTGTTTGTTTCAGATCTGAGGTCAGGGCGGTCGTAGGGCTGGGCTAGGGGCGGTCGTGGGTAGGTGGTGGTGAGAGTCGGTGTGGGGTTGGGGTAGGGGCGGTTGTGGGTAGGCCGGTTGTGGGTAGGCCGGTCGTGGGTAGGGCCGGTCGTGGGTGGTTGTTGTTTGTTTTGTTTTTTTTTCTTTTTTTTTTTAATTTCTCAGATCTGTTTGTTTTTTGTGGTTTTTTTTCAGATCTGAAAAATGAGTATTAAATGTCAATGATGTTATTAAAATAACACAACTTATTTATTAAAGTCACATATAACGTCAATTAAAGTAACACATATTATTTATTAAAGTAACACAAAATGACCTAAAAAAAAGGTCACACATAGATTTGAAAAAGGTCACCACCTTAAGGTTACCTTATAAATGGTTAAAGTTACATAATAAATAACTAAAGTTACTACTTTTTTAAAAATTAGATCTCGTTTTATTTTTGTGTCATGTTATTTTTCTTTTTGATTTTTATTTTGAATCTATGTTTTTATTTTTTAAATCTCGTTTTTATATTCAGATATCAAAAACCACCATTTTTTGTGGTTAGTGATGTTGTTTCACTGAAGTTTCATATATAATGACTGAAGTTACATTTTTAGTAACTGAAGTTACACATAGAATGACTGAAGTTACATAGGTTTGGACTGAAGTTACATAGGTTTGAACTGAAATTACACTAAGAAAGACTAAAACTTAAAGTTACACTATAAATGACTAAAGTTACACAAGTAATAATTGAGTTTCACTAATAAAGGATAACAAACCCTCATAAAAATGTTAAAATTAAATCATATTTTGGGTTAAAGTTACACAAATAAGGGTTAAAGTTACACTCGTAGTGACTAAGATAACACTTATAAAAAAGGTAAAATCAAACAAATATTTCTTAAAGTTACATAAATTCAAATTTATACGATCGAAATCACATTTTGATTAAAAGTGACATAAATAAGGGCTGAAGTTACACTAGTAATGACTGAAGTTACACTCATAAAAAGGCTAAAATCACATAAACTTGTCTTGAAATTTCATAAATTCAAATTTATGTAGTCAAAATCAAATTTTAGTTTGAAGTTACAAAAATAATGGTTGAAGTGACACTCGTAATGACTGAAGTTACACTTATAAAAAGACTAAAATCACATAAACTTGTCTTGAAGTTTCATAAATTCAAATTTATGTAGTCGAAATCAAATTTTAGTTTGAAGTTACAAAAATAATGGTTGAAGTGACACTCGTAATGACTGAAGTTACACTCATAAAAAGGCTAAAATCACATAAACTTGTCTTAAAGTTTCATAAATTCAAATTTATGTAGTCGAAATCACATTTTAGTTTGAAGTTACATAAATAATGGTTGAAGTTACACTCGTAATAACTGAAGTTACACTCATAAAAAGTCTAAAATCACATAAACTTGTCTGGAAATTTCATAAATTCAAATTTATATAGTCGAAATCACATTTTAGTTTGAAGTTACACAAATAAGGGCCGAAGTTACACTCGTAAATTTCAGAAACTCAAAAGTGCTCAAAAGTGCTCAAAAGTGATTAACTAAAGGCTAGAGAGAGAAAGTTAATTAATTAGTGTATGAGTAATTGATTAGTATTAAGTGTGTTTTTGTCTCTACAATCTCATCCATCCATCTTCCTCATCCAATGGCTAGGACGAGGACTCATGGACTCAAAAAAAAGAAAGGACTCACAAGAACATATATATATATATATATATATAGAGGCGGGATCTCGTGAGTTTGGTTCTTATGGTGAGTTTATACTAATAAAATTTCAGCCATTGGATCTACTTAACTAATGGCTTAGATCAATACTTAGATTATACCTATACTAATAATAAATATAAAAGGAAAACTTAAAACAAAAGGAAAACAAAACGCAAAAAAAAAAAATTGACGGCGGAAAGAGAAATAAGAATTCATTATTTTTTTTTTCTCTCTCATAAATCCAGTCTCTCTCTAAAACTCTTTTTCAGCTACCTCACAAAGCATCATCGTCGATAATCAAACCAGCAAAAAAATCCTGAATTACAGCATGCAAAACGAAGTAAACAACGCGATAGTTTCTATGGATGCAGGTAATAATCTATCGAATGAAAATTAATTATCATATGCTCTTATATCGTGAGGATAATGAGCGATTTCTTCAATTTAAAAGTTGTTTCGCAGTAATTCAATTTTTATAGTTATAGTTATTGTTATTGTTGTTGTTACTGTTATTAAGAAAAAAAAGTCAAGTAATTGTTATTATATTATCGTTATGCTAGTGCTACTGTTATGGTTATGTGATGCATGAATTCTTTTACTGTTATTGCTGTGTTATTGTTATATATGAATCACGTTAAGGTTATTGTTACGTTAGTTGCTATATAATTTCTATTGATCTCGTCATACATGAATCGTCGTACAGTTATATTATTGTTATGTTATTGTTATGTTGTTATTGTTATGTTATTGTTTTGTTCTTATTGCTATTGTTATTGTTATTGTTATTGTTATTGTTATGCTGTTATTGTTATGTTTTTATACTAATGTTATTGTGCTGTTATTATTGTTATGTTATTATTGTTATGTTATTGTGATGTTATTATGTTATTGTTATGTTACTGTGGCAGATATCTCTACTATATCTGTTCTGGATATTTCTACTGTCTCTGTTGCGGAAAATACAATTCCAACATCTGGTGAATCATCAAATGGCAATATGTCTTCCACCCCAACTTGTACACAAGGGGAAGACGAGTTTATTCCTTCGCTTCAATACAGTAACACACCAGGAGGTAGTGAACGATGGATACGAACTGTTGAAGCGGAGTTTACGCCTAAGCTTGGCATGTCCTTTTCAACAGTGGACAAGGGGCTGGAGTTCTATAAAATATATGCCTTGGCGTGTGGCTTTGATGTGAGAAAACACACAAATGGGACCGCAAAGGGCGGTATTCTCCTAAAACTAATAGTGTGCAACAAGCAAGGAAAAAGGGATATGAAAAGGAGACTCCGTCTCCAATCAGCAAATTATGAAGTTGGTAGTTCGAGTACAACAGAGCAAAAAATGCCAAAGACTAGACAGCCAAAGAAGCACAAACTGTTAAGGTGTCACTGTCCTGCCAAGATGAGATTGAGAACCATTCCACCTCCAGCTGACAAGCCAGGAGAGAAACCTACATATATTGTCGACCAATTTGTAGAGGTTCACAACCATGCACTTTACTCTATTAGAAATAGAGAATTCCAAAAGCTGTCGAGGGAACTCAATGCTTACCATAAAAAATTGATTATTGATCATTCGAAGCTGAACATGGGAGCAACAACAACTTACAGAATGCTGAAGGAGAATTCAAATGGTTATCAAAACATCGGAGCGTCTTTGATAGACTTTAAGAATTTCAAGAAGGATGTAAAGTGTTACATAGGAAGTAATGACGCTACCATGTTCATTGATAACTTCAAGCACCTTGCTGAAACAAAGGGCTTCTACTTTGCTTATGATGTGGATGAAACCAAGTGCTTAACGAAGGTTTTTTGGGCAGACAAAGAAGCTCGAAACAACTACCGATTGTATGGTGACACAATATCCTTTGACCCAACATACGCGACCAACAAGTAGTTTATGGTGTTCAATCCCTTCACGGGGGTAGACAACCACAAAAAATCAATAACTTTTGGAGCTGGTTTACTGGAACATGAGGATGACATATCATTCAAATGGATTTTCAACAAGTTTTTGGATGCAATGGAGGGGAAGGAACCTCAATGTATCATCACTGATCAGTGCTCTGGCATCAAAAAAACATTTCCCCTTGTATTTAAGAGTACTAGGCAAAAATATTGCATGTGGCACATAATGCAAAAGATGGCTGAAAAAGCAGGGAAGACACTGTGCAGTGAGACTGATTTTCTGACCAAGATAAATGCAGTTGTTTGGGACATTGATCTAGAGCCCAATGAATTTGAGGAAAACTGGAGAAGTGTTATTTCTGATCATGCCCTTGAAGAGAACAGTTGGCTGTCGACCATGTTTTCAATGAGAGACAAGTGGATACCTGCCTACTTTCGGGACTTGCCGCTTGGTTGTTTGCTGAGGACTACACAGAGGTCCGAAAACAAAAACAGCTATTTCAAGAGATTTGAAAACCATTTTGGAACACTAGTGGAATTTTGGATGAGGTTCAATTCTGCATTTGAACAACAAAGGTACAATCAGAAGAAGTTAGATGCTGAAAATGAACATAGTATGGTCGAAAAAATCAGCCCATTGAGATTGGAGGAGCATGCATCTCTGATTTACACCCATGCTATTTTTACTCAGTTTCAGAAGGAGGTGAAACACTCTATTTGTAGTATGGGAAATGGAGGTTTGACTGTCAAAGTTGAGGTTGAATCACATCTGGTGGATGATGGGTTGAAAAATAGGAGATTCCTGGTAGAATATAATACAACAAATAACGAAGCAAAATGTGATTGTAAGTTGTTTGAGAGAAGGGGTTTCGTTTGTAGGCATGTAATTTGGGTGTGGAAAGGTAGGAAGGTATACCAGATACCTGAACCTTATATTCTCACACGATGGACCAAAAAATCGTACAGACCTATTGTGTATGATGAAAATGGAAAAGTCATTGAGGACTTTGATGAGGTTGACGTCAGGAAAATCGAAATGTCAAATGTTTGGTCAGAAATTTATAAAACGGTTGGGCTGCTTGACAGTGGTGAGCTAAAGAATATGAAGGAATTTTCTAAATTGCTAAAACAGTTCAGGGAGACAGTGGTAGGTAGGGGTGAGCAAAACCGGGTACCCGATACGGTTTTAATGACCGTATTGGGTACCCGGTTTTTGGAAGGCCAAAAATTAGAACCCGGATCCGACCCGGTTTAACCGGGTACCTGGTTTTCGTATACCCGGTTCAACCGGGTACCCGAAAACCGTATACCCGGATCCGGTTTAATTGATAATGCTCAAACCTGGAAATCGAGTCCACAACATTAGTAACGACCAATAATAAGATGCTTATATAATCAACTAGGATCATTATTACAAAACACAATTACTTGCAAAGTCAGTAGGTAAAATAGCAAAATACAAATTTGCAAAATTTCACACCGAAACTTGTCACTGATAAAGTGAGTTGCGTATATTACAACTTTCACATAAAATGATTGGTGCTCAAAATTTCATCCATATAGTCAAAATAGAAAACAAAATTTTACATACAACTTTTTTTTGGTTATTTTTAATTAAACCGGGTCAAAACCGTATACCCGGTTTTGATTTTCCTCGACCCGGACCCGGTACGGTTTTTTTTAAAACCGTATCGTATACCCAGAAATTCGTATCGTGTACCCGGAAATCCGTGTAATTAAAACCGTATACCGTATCGTATCCGTATATTAAAACCGTATCGTATATTTTTGCTCAGCCCTAGTGGTAGACTGGTAGGGGCAGTAGAGAAAAAATCAAAAAACAAGGAAATTGAGGATCTCCTCGGCTGCAAAGGTCCACAGGAAATTGACATACTACTGCCACATAAGGCAAAGAACAAGGGAAGTGGGAAAAGACAAATGTCGTCAAAAGAGAAGGCTATAAGGAAAACAGAAAAGAGGAAGAGAAGGTGTGGTAACTGTAAAAGGTGGGTAAACCACAACAGCAGAACTACAATGACTAACACAGTAACACACATGATAACATTCATACACACATGATAAAATGCTAAAAATTACAGGAGGAATCATCTGATACATGAAGTGAGCAAGGAAAAACACATGTAATAATATGATGCATGAAGAGATAACATGAAGTATTTTTAAATTTTTTCATTATATATGCATTTAATAATATTGTCAAGATACATTAAACATTACCATTGCATGAAACGAGTGGAAACTCTCTTTTATATTTCAAGCTTAATAATATATTAGAATAACATCACAATAACACAGCAGTAACACCGCAGTAACAACACAATAACACTGCAGTAACACTGCAGTAACAACACAATAACAACACAATAACACCACAATAATACCACAATTGTAACACCCGCAAATGTACCTTATTTTTATAGTAAAAATATTTTACGGATACTTTTCAGCGAAATTTAGTTTTAGTTAAGAATTAAATTTTCCGTGTCGAATTTAGAATTTCCGAGTCCGTATTTGGATTTTACGCGAGATTTCAAGTGAATCACGTCTTAAGACGTCATTGACTTTTCCTTGACTTTTTCCACTTACTCTTCATATACTCCCTCATAACCTAATTTCCCTCACAACTCAACATCTTCTTCTTCCTCACAAAGAAACCCCAAATCCCTAGCCTCCATATTTGATCCATCTTAGAATCATCGCTACTCCTTCGTTACTCGCTTAAATTCACTTAGGTTCGTCTTATTCCTTCCCTCTCATCTTCTTCTATCCGTATTGGTAATAAAATTACCGTCTTTCTCGCTTTTAAATTTATCCGTCTTTCTCAAAGGTGAATTATATTCATCTTTTGTCGTCTTTGTTTAGGTGGAGACTTTCTAGACCCCGACAAAGATTACTATCTAGTGGAGGAAGGCTTAGAAATCGTTTAAAGACGCATAAAGGTAACGGTGAAGGGTTACTCGATATCATTACGTGTTTTAATGTGTTTTCTATGTTAGTAATCGTATTTGGAATAAGATTAGTATTCATAGAACTTGTGTTGTTGATGGTGAGTGTTGTTTGTTGATGATTGTTGATGATAATTAATGATTATTGATAGTTGATAGTAGTTATTTATGATAATTAAAAATGGATGATTGAAGAGTTTGTTCTCGGGTGATGGTGTTCCCAGCCGGGTACCCGGCCGCCGGTCCCCCTGACCGGCTGGGACTCACTGCACCGACCCCTTTTCGTAAAATGATCATATCTCCTTCGTTACTTGCTTGTTTTGGGCTTGTGACATACCGTTGGAACCGTAAGAGGATAAGCTATCACCTCCACTTGGAATTTCTGCATTTGGATATATAGAACTCTAGTTACGTCCGTTTGAAGTGGACCCTTGATTTAATAGTTTCCAAACTTTTTGATTTGAGATGAGATTTATGTTTCTTATTCATTATGTGACAACCCTCGCGAATGCGGAAATATAACATACAAGCATGTGATTTAATTAGCGGAAATACGGTATTTTAAAAACTTTTATACATGCAAGATAGAAAATACGAGGAGTGTCAAATATTACAAACCGAATATAAAATACTACAAGAGACGTAGTCTCTCAAAATGTTAACAAAAGACAAGTTATTTAGCAACTAGCTAAGAAACGTCTAGAGGTGTTTCATCCAGGGACAACGCCCGCTAGCTCACACCCGAACCCAAAATACCAATAAAAAAGCCATCCATGCAAGCAACCTGTTCATCCATGAAAAACATGAACGCCACAATAAGTGAGGAGTAGCTCCGGGTTCTCCCAGCTATATCACATTAAATGTACATAAAAGGAAATACAAAAGTAGATTCATGCATATATAGATATACATGTGAATTACGATAAGAATAGATAGGCAATTCAATATATAATAATAAGAGCATATGAGATACAAGTCCGAATCCATCATGTTATACAAAGACTCAGGGAAGACACTCTTAGGCAACCGAATACGCTCACTAGGGCTTACATCTCACCGTTAGCGGTATAAGTTTGATAAGATTGAGACTCGACAAACAAACCATGTCAAGTCATTCATTGATCAATCATATAATCATTCATCCAAAACACAATGACACAATGACGACATCTCTCACGGTAAATGAAACGCACTAGCACCGTGTACATGACAATTATGATTAAACGTCATCCACGGGATACATCATTTCCCTGAACGCATACACGATGCTACATTTCGTATATGTAGACTAATTTTCTCCTGGTAGCACGACGATATAAATATCCGGTCCTAGTCTAAACCTGGCCAGACTCTCGGAATAAACGTGTTCCGATTCGACATGCGATAAACGTTTCGCATCCAAGACTCGGTCAATCATAGACGCCGAGTACCCCAAATTCGATAATTCACGAAAGAGGCGGAAAAGAGCATCCCTCCCATAACAAGCGGTACGCTACATGCAAATAACACCACCTCGCAAGTACACAACATTTGACGGCCGGGTCGATCAACGCCAAAGCGTTCGCCTCCCAACAACGTGTCGTATGCCCACTAACACATGCAATTAAGCAGTAGGATACCTCCCCGTTCCGACATTCCAGCCTTACGAACGTGGAGGTAGCCAAGGGAATGAGAGTACAAAGCACATAACAAAATAGTGCTCAAACCGTAACTTATGTAAAAACCGACTCAAAGTGGGACATACCAAAAACCGTCACAAAACATGAGAATAGGGAATTATATAAACTTAACTATGATAAAAATGAATCAATACATGATACATAAGCATTAGAAAAAGTTTATGAAGCATAATGAATAAGAAACATAGATCACCTCTCCAAAACAACGTTGTTTGGAAACCAACTAAAACAGGGGTCCACTTCAAACGGTCATAACTAGAGTTCTAAACATCCAAATGCAGAAATTCCAAATTGAGGTGATAGCTTATCCTCTTAAGGTTCCAATGGGATGTCACAAGCCCAAAACAAGCAAGTAACGAAGGAGATATGATCATTTTATAAAAAGGGGTCAGTGCAGGAAAACTGCAGTCGGCAGCGAGTAACGCTGCAAGCGCCGGACGACGCTGCCAGCGTCCTTTACGGGACTCAGGCACGATCAAATCCCAACATGTTATCAACAACAAAAATCCTCATTTATCATCACAAACCATCAATTCTCATATCAATTAACAACTAACAACAACCATCATCAACAACACAATTCCTATGATTACTAATCCTAATCTAAATACGATTACTAACATAGAAAACACATAAAACACGTAAATGATATCGAGTAACCCTTCACCGTTACCTTTATTACGTCTTCACTCCGCGTCAAGGTCCTCTTCGATTAAGAAATAGTCTTTGTCGGGATTTTGAAGGTCTCCACCTACAGATAGTTAATAAAAGATGAATATTCTTCACCTTGAGAAAGACGGAAAGTTTAAAAAGCGAGAAAGACGGTAATTTTATTACCAATACGGATAGAGGAAGCTAAGAGGGGAAGAATAAGACGAACTTACGTGAATTTGAGCGAGAAACGAAGGAGTTATGACGATTATAAGACGGATCAAAAATGGAGGCAAGGTTTTGGTTGATTTCTTAGTGAGGAAGAAAGAGTTGTGTTTGTGTGAGGGAGTGTTAGGTTATGAGGGAGTATGAGGTGAGTAAGAGGAAAAGTCAAGAAAAAGTCAAAGACGACTTAAGACGGGATTCACTTGAAATCTCGCGTAAAATCCAAATACGAACTCGGAAATTCTAAATTCGACTCGGGAAATTAAATTCTAAATTAAAACTAAATTTCGCTGAAAAGTATCCGTAAAATATTTTTACTATTAAAATAGGGTACATTTGCGGGTGTTACAATCACCCCACCTTTTAAAAAGTTTTGCCCTCGAAACTTGAACGAAAGAAAGATACCTTAAGCAAATAGACTCGGATATTTACTACGCATAGAAGCTTCCGTTTCCCAAGTCTCTTCTTCGACATTAGCACATCTCCACAAGATTTTCACTAAAGGAACCACCTTACTTCTCAACTTCTTATCTTTGCGGTCTAGGATGCGGATCGGCTTCTCTTCAAAGGACAAATTCGGTTCAAGCTCGGGCATTTCCTTTTGAAAGACATGGCTTGGATCACTAACATACTTTCTCAATTGAGAAACATGGAATACATCATGAACCTTAGCCAAATTCAGGGGCAAATCCAACTTGTAAGCAACGGCATCAATCCTTTTCACAATATCAAAGGGTTGGATCATGAACCGTTTAACACCCTTCATTGGAGATACTTTCAAGAACACTTTATCCCCAACTTCAAATTCTAAAAGCCTTCTTCGGATATCGGCATAAGACTTTTGACGGTCTTGAGCGACCTTCTTTCTATCACGAATGACCTTCACATTATCAATGGTTTCAACAAGAACATCGGGGCCTAAGTCACGAACATCACTCAATTGATTCCAACATATAGGACTTCGACATTTCCTTCCATAAAGAGCTTCATAAGGAGCCATCTTGATCGATGCATGATAACTGTTTTTGTAAGAAAACTCCACCAACGGTAGACTCTTTTCCCAACTAGATTGGAAGTCGAGTGCACAAGCCCTAAACAAGTCTTCTAAAGTCTGAATAGTCCTCTCGGTCTGACCATCGGTAGCGGCATGAAATGCGGTACTCATCAACAATTTACTACCCATGGCTTCTTGTAAAGCCTTCCAAAATCTCGAACAGAATCTCGGATCTCGGTCGGATATAATCTCCTTAGGAACACCATGGTATCTAACAATTTCATCAAAATAGGCTTTGGCTAAACGGTCTAAGCTCCAAGTTTCTTTGATCGGAATAAACCTAGCACACTTGGTAAAACGATCAACAACAACCTAAACGACATCTTTACCTCCAACAGTCCTCG
>JAIUZE010028457.1:0-33167 GCA_022085475.1 Heliosperma pusillum
CCACCTTATCATTGTTGTCTACTCTTTTCCGTTTTTCACCCATGATAATCCTAAGACACTAAGACCTTCAAAATAAATGAAATAGTAACGGAACAGAGTCATGCATACAGCGATTCTAAAACCCTAAGACCTTGAAATGAATGAAATAGTAACTGAACAAATAAAGAGTCATGCAGAGATTCTAAAATTCTAAAAACTTAGAAAGGAATGAAACTACATGATAAAGAGAACGATAAATAGAAAATGAAAACAAAAAGATGAACTTCAATCTTAAAACCCTAAAGACGAAACACAAAAATTACCTGATAAAGAAAATGAGAACAGGGTGATGATAAAGAGAACAGGATGATGATCACGAGTACGAGGAGGATGATGATGATACTAAACAAAAAGATTTGTGTTGTAAACGAGGATGATTGTAAACGAGGAGGATGATGATGATAATGTACGTGTGTAAAATTTACTCTATAGGATTGCAAATTATTTTTTATTAAGAGAAACTAAAGGGTTTATTAAGAGAAACTATTGACAACGGTTATCCTACAAACCACCGTTGTTATAGAGTAATAACAACGGTTAAATAACACCCGTTGTAGAAAGTAATAACACTAAGACAACGGTTTATTTATTATAAACCGTTGTTGAAAGTAATAACAACGGTGAAATTCTAAAACACCGTTTTTATAGAGTATGTATATTTTTTTTAATTTTTCAGATACGCGCGCGCGGTATTAAAATTTGAGGCACGAAATAAACTCATTAACTTTGCTCTAAATTAATTTATTTAACTTTGCTCTAAATTTAATTTAATTTATTTTACTTTGCTCTAAATTTTATTATATAGGCGTAAGTTACGTTTAATTATTAGCTCGGATCGGGTTTGGCCTGGGAATCAATTCCAATCGGGTTAGATTCGGCGGGTTTGTAATTAATAACTTTATCGATCGGGTTAGTTATTATTATTAGTTTGGTTCGGGTCGAAGCGAGGGTCCTTTCGGCTTTCAATTCGTGTCTGTTTCGGGAATGATTATAATTGGGCGGGTCGTCGATAATTTCCGGGTCAAGCGGATGTGGTATATATATATCGAGTCTAGGGATCCTCGAATCGGGTCATTTTCTTTTTAATTAAGGACCTGGTTATTATAATTATCATGCATCACTAGTTAACCTGAAACTGATCGGGTGGCCAGGCCAGCAGTTACGGATCGGGCAATCCACTATCTAGAGCAAGTAGCTACGTACTTCGGGTCGATCGCTTTTGGGCCGGGTCGGGGGCACGTGTCATTATTAACCTCGTATATATGTACTACTTTGCAATAATATTGATGATAATATTGATGATATATATAATAATTAATGATGATGACTTCCGGATCATTAATTAACCTCGTACTACTTTGCAATAATAACAGATTCATCAATGCACATGCAAGTAAGTATTATATATACACGTCAATGTTTCCCAAATTAAATAATGATGATATATATATATATATGGGGTCGATCGACTTCGTTCATCAAGTACGCTAAAAGGGACGGATATATTGACGATGCATATATATATATATATATATATATATATATATATATATATATGCTCAAATTAATTAAAAAGGACGGTTTATTGCTTTTTTACCACCTATATATAATATATATTATATTATTGTGTATGTATGTACATACGTTTTATCAACAAATAAATGGTTAATAATAATAGGCCATATTCTGATCAGGTAGTTAGATTCGTAGGGTATGTAACTTTAATTACCGGGTTAGTTTATTTGGGTGAGGGAGCAGCGAGCGAGGGTCGTGTCCTTTCGGCTTTCGTGTCTGTTTATTCGTGTGTCTGTTCATTTAATTTAATTTAATTCGATCATTTAAATGTTAATATGCTAGCGGATGAGGTTATATATCGAGTCGGGCCGTTTTTGCATCACAAACCTGAAACTGTCCGACCCAAAATTAATTAGCTACTATCGGGTTATTTATTTTAATTCGATAGAAATCTTATTTATTATCCGCGTGATGATTATTAAGTATCATTTTCGGGTCGGATCACTTTTAATTATTAAGTATCATTATTAGTATACGTGTGTTACTTCAAAATAACCCTAAACCCTAAACCCTAAACCCTAATCCCTAAACCCTAAACCCTAAACCCTAAACCCTAAACCCTAAACCCTTATATATATATCTAGTAGATTATCGCTATTGATCAAACATCAAAATATTGAACATCAACGGAATTAATCATATCAATTCAAACACTTTAAACAACATTCTTTCTCATTGATTTCATTAGGAATAACCTAGATTTTATAATAAAGTACATTACATTCAGCCGACATCAAATAAATAAAGATGTTAAATAATCCGGAACAATTCCGGTTAAGTGTAAAAAGCTTTTCTCACACTGCCACCAACAATCCGGAACAATATTGATGATACTGATGACTTCCGGATCATTAACCTCGGATTTTGCAATAACAGATTCAATGCCTGCAAGTACACGTCTTGCATGTGGAGATAAGGTAGGACGGGTACAGCTCAACATATCTCTTGCGGCATCCAACCTGCGAGTATAAGGCCGACGTGGGTAGCCAGAGGACGATGATGATGACGACGCTTGGTTGACAAGTCGGACTGCTTCACGCGTCTTAATCCAATAATCCCTTCGATGTTCAATGAATCCTTTAATCAATGGGTGATGATCAGCGGGAACTACGGCAAGAGCCTCCTCCTCACCTGCAATCAAATTTGTAAGGGTCGTCTCATCGTTGGGAATGTTAACTGCTGCCATTGATGATGTTAATTTTTGGAGTAATTAATTAGGGTTATGTAATATTTAAAGGAGGGGTTTTGAGGCTGTATTTATAGAGGGGTTATGCTGCCATTGATGATGTTCAATGGATGCTTTAGTCAATGCTGGTTCTGCTGTTTTTTATTCACGGGTTTGGACTGCAATATCTTTTAATTAAAAATAATAATATTGAGCAATAACAACGGGTATTGGTTAAAAACCCGTTGTTATTACTTTCCACAACGGTTTTCGTTAACACAACCGTTGTGATAGAGTAATGACATCGGTTCATGATAGAGAAATAACAACGGGTATTGGTTAAAAACCCGTTGTTATTACTAACCACAACGGGCCTTTGTTTATAACTGTTGTGGACAGTTACTGCATATTGCAGTAAGTGCATTGACTACATAGGAAATGTAACGTACTGCATATTCACACATTTACTCAATCAATAACGTACTGCATGCATGTGAATGTATAGTCGTTTTGGGATTTGTAAATACATGTGAATCAATGCCTTCATGTGAACCAATGCATGCATGTGAATAAATAACTCCAATAAATAACTCTCTATAAATACAGCCTCAATACAAGCAGGTTATCAACCACTTACAAAATTCCCAACTCGAATCAATAACATATTTGCTAAACCATACAAAATTTCCCAGCCTCAATACTAACAGCAACCATACAAAATGTCTGGAACTTTTACTAAACCATATGCTTGCATCATGAAACAAATGCCTTCTCATATTGAGGGTGGCTACGTTGTGTGTAAAAGCTACAAAAAATTCTGTGATACGCTTATTCGATTGGCTACTTAATCAGGAAGATGTGGCCAAATTATCATCGCAGGTACTTTACAGGGGAACTCGTTTTCGAGTTTGGGATGTCGGATGCTCATCGTGCGTCCGCATTCAAACTGGCAAGAATGTTTGACAAGGCCGGGCATGGGCGAAAAGATTTTATTGAGAGCACGGACCACCAGCATGGGCCATATCTATGGGTGGCTTCCGAACATGACCGTTACCGTTGGCCAAATGGGGTCGACCTCGTTGAAGTGACCCAGGTAGAGCAGTGGGAAGGGTTGGCTCTGGCCGAGGCTGACCCGATTGATGCATATGCTCTAGTGGTGGCAGCTATCCGGGAGATGTACCCGGACTCAATTTAATTTGTTGTTGTTGTTTGGTTGTAGTTGTTTGGTTGTTTGGTTGTTGTTGTTTTGGCGCCATTTGTGTGTGGCGCCGTTTGAACTTATTATTTTATAATATTAATGTTGATACGTTAATTTGTTTTTTGACTTAAGTTTAGAAGTAATTAAACTAATTCAATTCAAAGCTATTCAATCGATAAAGCAAAATTAGAATTGAATGACATTCAGGAAATGACATTCAGGAAATGACATTCAGGAATTTGCTAATAAACGACATTGAATTGGTGAAAATAATAAACGACATTCAGGAAATGACATTCACAAATTCACAAATTCACAAATTCACAAATTCAAGAAATAGTTCACAAATTCACAAATTCAAAAATAATAAGGGAGATGATGACAGAAAAATGATCGCTTTGTGATAGAGTTTTTATGTTGCAGTACAGTCGTATTATTAGTGTTGTGTGTTTTCTATCTACAAATATTGACAACGGTTATCATAAACAAACCGTTGTGATAGAGTAATGACTACGGTTATAGTAGTCTACCCGTTGTAATTAGTAAACACTATGACAACGGTTTGTGGTTAATAACCGTTGTGATAATCAATAACAACGGGTATATTTACAACAACCGTTGTTGTTGCTTACCTTTTTTTTTTAATTATAATTAGAGACAGCAATATCATAAGCACTATACACTGCAATAATAATTAGCAGAAACCAAAAAAGACAGCAATATCATAAGCAGTATACACTGAATGACCAAAAGCTAAATAATTTGGGAATCTTCAACAATGACCAAAGCTAACAAAAACTAAAGACAATACACTGAATGACTACACATCTTGAACTTGAATTGCTAATACCTCACATCAGAAAGATAGTAATTTAAAAAAATAACAGAAACTAATAGAAACAAAAAAAAAACAAATATATAAGCTAATACCTCACATTATTAACCGCCTCAGGATCGGGGACGTTTCTTGCCCGACATAGTTTCTTCGTTAACCCAAATACCTTCACCATGATCATCACGCATATAGATGCTTTCAATGTTATCATGATCAGTGTCAACATTGTCGAAATAAGATACAGTGGACGAGTGATCCATTCCCTCAAACACAACATCCTGATCATTATCCCCACCATTATCGGGTGCACCCCGTCTACTCCTTATAGATAGTACAACAGACCACTTCTTATCCATAGGATCGGTGACATAGAACACTTGTTTAGCTTGGGATGCCATTATGAAAGGGTCATCCTTATTATTGCCAACCTTATCCAAATTGACCAACGTAAATCCCATTTTATCCTTTCGAACACAATTGTTGTTGTTATCAACCCAGTTACATCGAAACAGAGGTATTGTGAAATCAATGTAATCTAATACCAATATTTCTTGAATAACACCATAATAAAGGCATTTTCCCCAAATAGGGTTTTTATCTTTTGAAGTAGCAAAGTGCATTGCCTCAAATTCAGAACTCACACCACTATTTTGCATTGTGCTCAACTCATCTTGCTCGCGGGTGTAAAAAGTATAACCATTAATAGCAAAACCGCTGAAAAAAGTGGCCCTGGCATTTGGACCTAACCCAAGACGTAGTAACCTAGGAGAGATGTCATCACCATACAAATTCTTATACTCCAAGACAACATTCCTAAACCACTCTCCAAATGTCTTCTTATGCTCGTTTGCAATCCACATCTCGCTCTTGTTTGGGTGATTGTATTTGAGCTCATCTTTGTGTTGTTGAATATAAGGTTGCACATCATCTTCGTTGTTTAGCACATACGTATGTGCTAAATGTAACATGTCACGTGCCACAATTTTTTCAACCCGGCCCCTAATACCTTTTCCGGTCATCCAGTCACTATGACGATTCTTTGGAACGCCAATTAACTCCTCAGGGGAGAGATGAGCGTAACAATATGCAAGAGCTTCGTCTGTGAGTGGTATCTCAAGTACACGGGCCCAAGGTACAAAATATCCCTAACCAAGTGAGTGGTCAGGTGAATCATGATAGTGAAGAAAGAGGGTGGAAAATACATTTCAAAATGACAAAGAGAGGTGACAACGAGGTCCTGCAATGAATCCGCATCATCGGGATCGATGACTTTATCGCATATGGACTGGAAGAAGAGACAGAATCTGGTAATAGCATATCGTACCTTTTCAGGTAAAATGGAGCGAATAGCCACGGATAGTAATTGTTGCATCAAAGTGTGGCAATCATGTGACTTTAACCCGGTGAGTTTTAGATCTTGCATCAACACAAGGCTTTTGATGTTGGACGAATAACCATGTGGCACTTTAATTCCATTCAAGCATGCACAAAACTCTTTTTTCTCATTCCGTGAAAGGGTATAAGCTGCTGGCGGTAAAAATGTACCATTACCTCTCTTCTGTGGTGCCAACTCTAGCCTAATACCCATCATTTGCATATCTTCCCTAGCTGCGGCGTTATCCTTTGTTTTACCGGGAACATTCAGGAGGGTATTGATAATATTATCACAGACATTTTTCTCAATGTGCATGAAATCGAGGCAATGCCTGACCTCCAGGTCAGGCCAATATGGAAGTTTATCAAAAAATATGGATCTTTTCTTATACCCACGAGTAGACAATTTAGAGTCGTTCTTCTTCCAATACTTTATCTCAATATGCTTTACTTTCTGATAAACTTCATGCCCACTCAAAATTCTAGGAGGTTGACGACGATGTTCTTGACGTCCATTAAATGCTTTCTGCTGCTTGCGATAACAATGGTCAGGATCCAAGCCCCTCCTATTTCCCAAATACACATACTTATGAGAACACTTCAAGTATTCAGACTCGATATCCTCCCCACACAATGGACATGCCTCTTTCCCATGCACCGTATGCCCAGAAAGGTCGCCATAAGCCGGATAGTCGGTTATTGTACACAATAACATCGCTCTCAAATTGAAAGTTTCATTCCTATATGCATCAAATACTTCTATCCCACTATCCCACAAAATTCGCAAATCATCTAAAAGAGGTTCCAAATAGACATCTATATTATTTCCAGGTTGTTTAGGGCCGGAAATTAACAACGACAACATCAAGTACTTTCTTTTCATGCACACATATGGAGGTAAGTTGTATATTGCCAACACTACTGGCCAAGTACTATGTTGGGTACTCATGTTTCCATGTGGGTTCATTCCATCAGTGGACAGCGCTAGACGTAAGTTTCTAGGTTCAATGTCGAACTCGGGATACTTAGCGTCGAATGATTTCCATTGCATACCATCTGCCGGGTGTCTTAGCTTCCCATCATTTATTCTTCCAGTTTCATGCCAAGTTAACATTTTTGAATCATTGCTATTCGCAAACATCCTTATGAATCTTGGTATCACTGGAAAATACCATAACACCTTAGCCGGGATCCCTTCCTTATCCTTATAACGCCACTCAAAACAAACCGGACAATTGGTTAAGTTTTGATATAATTTTCGATACAATACGCAATCATTTGGACATGCATGTATTTTCTCATATTTCATACCCACCCCTTAATTAGTTTTTTAGCCTCATATGTCTTAACGGGAAGAACATTACCATCTGGAAGCATGTCGTTTATCAAGGCTAATAAACTAGTGAAACACGTGTCACTAACCCCATTTGCCCCCTTGATATTATACAACTTCACCACAGCCGACATCTTTGTGTACTTACAACCAGGGTACAGAGGCGCTTCAGACTCACACAACTTCTCATACATGTTGTCAAGGTCATCCAAATTAATGTTGTGATCTTCAAAAGCATTTGATTCATCATCTTTTTCTTCATTATCTGTAGACCCAACATTCAACTCGTCTGCTTCCAACTCAACATACTCGGCAAACTCGGGATCATCAGTTATCCTTTCGTATACCTCAAGATCATCTTCTTCAAAGTTATTCTCTTCCTCTAATGATTCCCCATGAAAAATCCAACGGGTATAGGATCGACTAAAACTATACTTTTCTAGGTGAATTCTAACGTCCGGAATAGCCATATACCTAATATTACCACATCTTTCACAAGGGCATGGAATACTAGAAGAACCATTCAAATTGTTCGCAACGACTTCAAAAAATTCAGCTAAACCATCCTTATAGATTGGGTCACTCATATTCGCAGCATTCATCCAAGTTCGAGTCATTTATCTACATTCGTAGTATATATAGTAAGCCAAGTAATTCAGAAAATCCAACTAATTAAAACTAATTCAATAATAAGCCAACTAATTCAGAAAATGCAATGTATAAGGCAACTAATTCACAAATAAACGAAATTCAGGAAATCAATAAAGAAAAATTATTAGAATACCTGATTAATAAGAAATAGCAGACGGAGATGATGACAAAGAGACGATCAGGGAGTATGTCTTAGTGTTTGTGGTTTTGTGATGCAGTATAATCGCTTTGTGTTTGTGTTTTTGTGTTGCAGTACAGTATTATTAGTGTTGTGTGTATTTTTCATCTTTATTAACAAATATTGACAACGGTTATTATTCATAGTAAACCGTTGTTATTAAATTACTTATTTACAACGGTTAAAAAAGTTATACCCGTTGTTACAACTAACAACAACGTACAACAAAATCATATCCGTTGTTATTAATTTACGCCAAAATTTGCGCCAAATTAATAACACATTATAACAACGGGTTTATTCATGCCCGTTGTTATTACTTTTCCTTATTTCGCGCCAAATTAATAACAACGGATATAAAATAAACTGTTGTTATTAGTAAATTTATTTACAGCGGTTATTTTAGTTCACCCCGTTGTTAAAACTAATAACAACGTTCGAAAAACTAATACCGTTGTTATTAGGTTTAATAAAATTCCGCGGAAAAATAATTATCCATTCCACAACGGTTTTTCTTTATTTTCGTGAGTATGCGTTGTTGATGGGGCGTTGTTATTGCATGAATTTGTAGTAGTGTTAGTGATGTCGAATTCTTGTAGATCTTCCTGCCAACTTCATCGTGATTTTCCTATCCCTAAGAGTTCGATTTGTTTCGTTTTGCGTGTTTTGTATATATTTCGTTACCCTGAATTGTGTGTGAGATGTGCGCGTCGTTCTATGTTCGTGTAATGTCCTCTTATTTTGACTTTATTTTTGAGAAAACCTTCGAATTTCCATATTGTATTTCTAAATTAACTTTTCAAAGAAGTCTAAAGATGGATTTTGTACTCTCTTTTTGGGGAAAATAGATTTCTTTTGCTTTTATACTTGGATTTTGCGTTTGGTTGGATGTTTGCACTTGTTATTGGAGACGTCTGATAACTAGTCCTGCACTTACTAACGCTTGTTTGATTTTCGATTTCACAATTTCGACATTGATTTGATCTGGATAATTAGAGTTCTCGTTCGCGACGGGCACTCTTGAGATCCGTAAGGTTTCACTGTTATGAAAAATCTCCTTAAACCGTTTTCGAGAAAAACATCATTTCATAAATGTTTTCCCTTGTAAACGCTTTCGTGTTGATTTTGTAAACCGATCTTGTCTTTGATACTTTTGTTTTCTACTCTCAAGTTTCGAGGACGAAACTTTTTAAAAGGTGGGGTGATTGTAACACCCGCAAATGTACCCTATTTTTATAGTAAAAATATTATACGGATACTTTTCCGCAAATTTTAGTTTTAGTCTAGAATTTAATTTCCCGTGTCTATTTTAGAAAATCCGAGTTTGTTTTCGGACTTTACGCGAGATTCCGAGTAGATTACGTCTTAAGACGTTATTGACTTTTCCCTTGACTTTTTCCACTTACTCCTTCATATACTCCCTCACAACCCTAACTCCCTCATTCAATCTTCTTCTTCTTCCTCATACAAACCATCAAAACCTAGCCTCCATATTTGCTCAAGTCTTAATATCGATCCTACGCCTTCATATCTTGCTCAAATTCACTAAGGTTCGTCTTATTCCTTCCCTCTCATCTTCCTCTATCCGTATTGGTAATAAAATTACCGTCTTTCTCGCTTTTCAATTTATCCGTCTTTCTCAAAGGTGAATTATATTCATCTTTTGTCGTCTTTGTTTAGGTGGAGACTTTCTAGACCCCGACAAAGATTACTATCTAGTGGAGATAGACTTAGAAATCGTTTGAAGACGCATAAAGGTAACGGTGAAGGGTTACTCGATATCATTTACGTGTTTTTATGTATTTTCTATGTTAGTAATCGTATTTAGAATATGATTAGTAAGCTTAGGACTTGTGTTGTTGATGATGGTTGTTGTTAGTTGATAATTGATATGAGAATTGATGATTTGTGATGATAGATTATGTTGTGTTATGCCTTAGTGAAAATTGTGAAATCCGTATGACCCGTGCCTGCCAGACCAGGACGCTGGCAGCTTTCCCTGGATGCTGGCAGCGTCGTAGGACGCTGGCAGCGTCGTCCGGCGCTGGCAGCGTTACTTGCTGCCAGTTTTCCAAAGTCGACTGCAGTTTTCCTGCACTGACCCCTTTTCGTAAAATGCTCATATCTCCTTCGTTACTTACTTGTTTTGGGCTTGTGACATCCCATTGGAACCGTAAGAAGATAAGCTATCACCACCACTTGGAATTTCTTCATTTGCATGTCAAGAACTCTAGTTATGAGTGTTTGAAGTGGACCCTTGTTTTAGTTAGTTTCCAAACTTGTTGTTTTGGAGAGGGGATTTATGTTTCTTATTTATTGTGCTTCATAAACTTTTTCTAATGCTCATGTATCATGTATTGACTCATTTTTATCATAGTTAAACTTATATAATTCCCTATTCTCATGTTTTTGTGGCGGTTTTTGTTATGTCCCACTTTGAGTCGGTTTTTACAAATGTTACGGTTTGAGCACTATTTTGTTATGTGCTTTGTACTCTCATTTCCTTGGCTACCTCCACGTTCGTAAGGCTGGAATGTCGGAACGGGGATGTATCCTTACTGCTTAATTGCATGTGTTAGTGGGCATACGACGACGTTGTTGGGAGGCGAACGCTTTGCGTTGATCGACCTGGCCGTCAAATGTTGTGTACTTGCGAGGTGGTGTCAACTACATGTAGCGTACCGCTTGTTATGAGGCTTGTGCTCTTTTCCGCCTCTTTCGTGAATTATCGACCGAATTTGGGGTACTCGGCGTCTATGATTGACCGAGTCTTGGATGCGAAATGTCATCGCATGTCGAATCGGAAAATGTAATTCCGAGAGTCTGGCCAGATTTAGACAAGGACCGTATTATTATCTTCGTGCTACCAGGAGGAAATTAGTCTACATATACGAAATGAATCGAATCGTGTATGCGTTCAGGGCAATGATTTATCCCGTGGATGCCTTTTAATCATACTCGCTGGGACACGGTGCTAGTGCGTGGCATTTACCTTGAGAGAGGTCGTCAATGTATTGTATGTTTGAATGGATGATAATATGATTGATTATTTGTGATCATCGCATGACTTGGCATGGTTTGGTTGTCGAGTCTCAATCTTATCAAACTTATACCGCTAACGATGAGATGCAAGCCCTAGTGAGTGTATTCGGTTGCCTAAGAGTGTCTTCCCCGAGTCTTTGTATAACATGATGGATTCGGATTTGTATTCCATATGCTCTTATCATTATATATTGAATTGCCTATCTATCCTTATCGTATTTCACATGTATATCTATATATGCATGCTTTTACTTTTGTATTTCCTTCTATGTACGTTTAATGTGATATGGCTGGGAGAACCCGGAGTTACTCCCCACTGACTGTGGCGTTCATATTTTTCATGGATGAACAGGTTGCTTGATTTGGATGGCTTTTTGCTTATGATATTTTGGGTTCGGGTGTGAGCTAGCGGGCGTTGTCCCTGGATGAAACACCTCTAGACGTTATTTAGCTTGTTTGCTAATCACTTTTACTTTGATAACATTTGGAGAGACTGCGTCTCTTGTTGTAGTATATTTCGTACTTTGGTTTGTAATATTTGACACTCCTCGTATTTTCTATTGCATGTAAAAAGTTTTAAAAACACCGTATTTCCGCTAATTAAATCACATGCTTGTATGTTTTATTTCCGCATTCGCGAGGGTTGTCACAATCAAGGATACTCTAAAACACATAGAAAACCACATAAAATATGATACCGAGTAACCCGTCAACATTACCTTATTTAGCGTCTTCTAAGCTTTTCGTAAATCAATAAATAGTCTTCAACCGGGTCTTCTAAGTCTCCACCTAACATTATAATACAAAAAGATGAAGATTTCTCGTGCTAGAGAAAGACGGACGATTTGAATAAGTGAGAAAGGTGGAGGCTTTCATACCTTGAGAGATAGAGGAAGGTGGGAGGATTTCGAAACATTAAACGAATCTGGATTTGGTTAAGAAATGAAGGTCTTATGAAAGTTTTAATGGAAGAGTTTAAGGTGGGTTTTAATGATGGAAATTTCAGATTTTTGGAGAGAGGAAGAAGGAGATGAAATCTGAAAGATGAAGATGAACCCTGGAAAAATGAGGCTTTGGTGCCTAATAAGAGGTGCATAGGTTTCTTTAGGCCCAATAACAAAGGGGACCCGTTTTTAAGAGAATTTCGCATATAATCCAATTCTGGACTCCAAATGGGCAATTAAGAAACAGTTTTGATTCAACTAGAATAAAAATGCGATTCTCGTAAAATTAAAAGCTAATAATAATAAGGGTTAATTGATAAGAATAATCCATACTATTAGTCATCTTCTTGTAATAATCCAAACTTTAGTTTGACTCAAAGTAAACTACACAAATGCCCTCTTCTTCTCATAATGTACTTGGGCCACTTTTAACCTGTGAAATCCGGTTATCTATCAAGTCATTCCCTTTTTTTTCTTTTTTTAATTATAAGGTTATTTCTTAATTCCTCATATCCCATTAACGACATTAATTACAATCCATCACCACTACACCACCCTCTGCCCAGCCGACCACCATCCAACCACCACTAAACCATGCCTTCGCAAAACTACCATCAGTTCTGTTTCTTAAGACTGGCGGATTCCTATGGCAGTACACGGATTGATTTCATCACATCGGCTCCTACCGCAGCGCTGCCGCTATCGAAGTTGTCGCCAACATCAGCTCCCTCATCTAAATCGACGTCGGCTTCCTCACTATGGTAGTGCATCTATATACACTGTCACTACTACTGCAAAATCAACACTAGAGCTCCTTGCATCAAAATTAGAGCTCTTGATGATTAACCACCGTCGATGCTACTACAAAATCAATCGTTTTAAATTCTGCACTTATATATGAGCGCTAAATATTAAATAAGGGCTTGTGTATTAATTGAAGGTGTTATGTGAGTATGTATGAATTTAGAGATTAGTGATTGATAAATGCAATTATGTTACTATCACGACAATAATTATGTCAATCGTGCTATTTATTTAGTTTGAGGAGTAGAAAAGGGTCGAGGGAGTGCCATGTGAGGGATTCGTGAAAAAGCCGACGAGGAGACATGCCTGAAGTGGCGGAGGCGGCGGATATGGTGGGGATGGTTTAGGGGTGGTGGTGAGGGCGTACATCCAATCTTCATTATATTGATTTGTTAATAAGAAATATACTCCGACAACTTGAAAACCCCTACAATAAAATGGCCAACAACCTACTTCGGTTGGAAAAATTAGTTTAAAGACACAATTGTCTTAAAACTCGACTCTTAAATTGAAAGTTACAAGATCTGAGTTCCCCGAACTTGTTCCTAAGAATAAATGAAGAGGACAATTAAAGATCTAATTATTCAAGTAACAAGAATACATTACAATGGCAACAGTTGTCATGATCGAGACTCTTGCAGACTTTTAAATAGTTTGCAAAGATTAAGGTTTTGAAAACAATTTGAAACTTGAGATAATGTTTTGGAAAGTCTTTTCAATCTGAAAGGAGAGATCTCTCTATTTATCGAGGAATGGGATAATTTCAAAGAACCTAAAGTAATGCCTTAAGAGCGTAAACTCTCAAGCACGTGGGAAAAAAAGAGTTGTACTTGAAAAAACTATTCATATGTTAAAACCAACAAACGGTAGACGCCAAAAAGGGCGGCTCAAGGCTTTCACAAATATTTTACCCTCTGAATTTGTCTTAGTAAAACAAACACAAAAAGAAAAACTTCAAGGGACAAGGTAGAAAAGTCAATCTTGCTTTTGGTAGAACAAGAGAAATGTCTATACCCTTTAAGGAAGATGATTTCAAACAGATTCATTTGCAACTCTAATTTTCTGTCATTCCTTTTTTTTATATCATTTAAAAATAATTGAGAGCTCTAATCTCGAGTGGGAAAGGTGTTTTGAAACTTGGCTTTTGTAATTTAAAAGCGAGTTTTGTTCAAGAGGTTTCAAACATAGGGAACAGTCATACTCACTGTCATTATAACACATAAGTATTACACTTGTCAGTACTTATTGCCAGTAACATACAAATGTACTTTTTCAAATTTACTCACATTCTAAGACACCAACAACTATGAAAAAATTCTTTACTTGATCGTGACTTCTTTCCTGATCAACACTGCACTTAGGGGGAAGACAAGAACCTGAGAAACATACACTCGTAGAGCACATTAAATTGGCATGTCATCATCAACATAAACCCAACAAATTCCCTCTTTAATGATGACCAACCTATTAAACGAATGCTCCCAGAAATTCTCCCTCGGCCAATAGGTTAGTCCAATGTTTCATCCTTATGAGAATAAGGTCAAACTAAGGTTATGCATTTTAACAAGAACCTAGAATCAATTCACAGATAAGCCTACCGTCACCGCTTACCCCAAGGTATTAAGCAAGAGTTAACAAACGCAAGTGCACACAACATGACGTCACCTCTTCCCTATCTTGATATCATAAAAGGGCAAAGAAGTTCCCTTTGAATACAGACAAAGCAAACAAGATAATCCACATGTGGCTAGACTTGTCGTGAGTCTCCAAGTTAGTATTTTTATACATTATTATGTATCCACCCAAAATCTTATAAGTCTCTTAAATATTGTCTTAGAAACCTCTTAACAGTTTGTAATAGTATCTCTCCAATATTGATGTTTACATCATCAAAAATTAATTTAGGAAAGTATGATAAAAAAAAATAATGTAAGATATCTTTTAATTATTTTAATATATATTTCATATATTACATTAAAGGGACGTTTGTAATTTTTATATAAAATGTTTTACTTTTCATTAGACAAAAAGGTATTCTACAAAAATAATGAACATAATATAATTATATTTCTGGTAAAATGCTATCATTAGAGTATAGATTCTAATATAATTTATACATACTTGGTGTAATTTTTAGTATGTTATTTGTTTCACACCGAAAAGTAATATATGTATGGTGAATATAATACCTATAAATAGTAGAATGATCTCATATCGAAAAATTGTCATAAGGTGGGGTGATCTTATGATTATAAATAAAAGACATCCTTGAAACTTAGGTATCAACCCAAAAATTTCTTTTAAGCCTCTTAAGTATTGTCTTAAAAACTTCTTAAGAGTATATTATCACATTGATCAAAAATTAAATTAAGAAAATATCATATATAATAATCTAGATATAAAAAAAGAAAGGGGAGAATATTTTAGTTATTATTATATATATTTCCTATATTATTATAATCAAGTGATGTTTATAATTTTTATATAAAAACATTTACATTTCATTTAACAAAAAAATAATATAAAATAAATAACGAAACATAATGTAAGACTGTAAGTGTGGTAAATATATTACGTATAAATAATATAATTGTCCCACACTGGAAAATTATCATAAGATGGGGTGATCATTAATTATAAATATGAGTCATCTTTAGAATTTAGATATCAACCCAATGAGTCTCTTAAATATTGTGTTAGAGAGCTCTTACAAATCTTATAAAGCTTAATTCTTATGTACCTTGGATCACTTTTTTTTTTTGTGAATGTATCAATCAAAACATATGTAAACCTAATAAATGATTTGAACGGGAAAGTCATGTTAATATTTTCCGGATCAAAATATAGGACAAATATAACTTGAGTCCTGGCAAGGTTGTAAAATATGGTAAAGTAGAAGTTGACTCAATTTATCAATATTATTTTCTTAAAATTTATATTTAATTATAGTCAAGTTAATTGTTATATAAAATTTATGAAAATAACATTAATGTAAACCCGTGCATCGCACGGGCATAAAATCTAGTATTAATATTAAAAATTACAATTCACTCTTTGTCTTCCTCATATTGAAGCATACGCCATAGTATACTCATTCTAATAACCTTGAAAAGATTAGCTAAGATATAATCTCATCTATAGTTAATATACGATTCAATCTTTACCTGCCTTCAAACTATTTCACTTCGTGATTAAACATATTGTCAAACAAAAACGATCCGTGAATTTCACGAGTAAAATAACTAGTTTATAATAATAGCCCAAAAATGACCAAAGGTCGAAATGATATGACCCAACCTGGCCTTAATCGAGTTCTTGTAAACCCCAGAAATGACCAGACCTAAACTCGACCTACCCATGTGACAACCCTCGCGATAGCGGAAATAAAACATAACAAGCATGCAATTTAAATAGCGGAAAATACGATATTTTTGAAACTTTTTACATGCCGAAGGAAGAGTACGGGGAATGTCAAATAAATACCAACTAAAGTATAAAATACTACAAAGAGACATAGTCTCTCAAAACGTAATCAAACAGAAAAGTTGTTTAGTAAACTAGCTAAGAACGTCGATGGGTGAATCGTCAAGTCCAACGCTCGCTAGCTCACACTCGAACCCAAAAACAAGAAAAGATCCAGCCAAGCAACATGTTCATTCATGAAACATGAACGCCACAGTCAGTGGGAAGTAACTCTGGGTTCTCCCAGCCATATCACAAGTAAACATACATAAACGGTAATAAACATGTAGAAGCATACATATATATATATATATATATATATATATATATATATATATATATATATATATATATGTGAATTACGAGAAGTACAAATAAGCATTTCAATGTATTAAGATATAGGCGCATGAAGTACCAAACTGTAAGCATCGGATTATAGACAGACTCGGGGAAGACACCCTTAGGCAACTATATACTCACTAGGGCTTATATCTCACCGTTAG
Organism: Heliosperma pusillum; assembly: GCA_022085475.1. Taxonomy (NCBI): domain Eukaryota; kingdom Viridiplantae; phylum Streptophyta; class Magnoliopsida; order Caryophyllales; family Caryophyllaceae; genus Heliosperma; species Heliosperma pusillum. The sequence goes on from JAIUZE010028457.1 coordinate 17,104, forward strand.
TGGCATATACTTGATAAGATAGAGACTCGACATACAAACCACGCCAAGTCATCCATCAGTCACAAAAATTCAACATATAGGCATCCATCCAAACATACAATTATAATAACATACTCACTCACGGTAAATGACACGCACTAGCACCATGTACATAGCAAGTATGATCAAAACACGTCCACGGGATAAACATTTCCCTGAACCATACACGATAAACGTTTCGTATATGAAAGACTCATTTTCTCCCGGTAGGATGGCGATAATAATACGGTCGTAGTCTAAACCTGGCCAGACTCTCGGAATAAACATGTTCCGATTCGACATGCGATAAACATTTCGCATCCAAGAATCGGTCAAACACAGAAGCCGAGTACCCCAAATTCAATCAAACTACACGAAAGAGGCGGAAAGAGCACAAGAATCATAATCAAGTGGTACGCTACATGCAATGACATCACCTTGCAAGGATACGACATTTGACGGCCGGGTCGATCAACGCATTGCGTTCACCTCCCAACAACGTCGTCATATCCCCACTAAAACATGCATACAAGCATCAAGGATACACCTCCTCGTTCCGACATTCCATTCTAACAAGCAAGGAGGTGTAGCCGGGGAATGAGAGTTCATAGCACTCAAAGATTAGTGCTCAAATCAAAACATTGGTAGAACCGACTCAAAGGGGGACATATCAAAAACCGTCACGAAACATGCGATATAAGCGAGTGGGATATAATATATACTAAACATGAATATTTAATGCTATTACGTAAATTTATACGATAAATGAACCGTACAAACTATTATAAGTGAGAGCATAAGAAAAGAAATGGAAAAGGAACACAGGGGGTGCCAGCCGGTCAAGGGGACCGGCCGCCGGCTACCCGGCTGGCACTACAACAACGTTCAAACAACACCAAAAATACAGGGGTGTCCCAGCCGGTAGGTGTGACCGGCCGCCGGCTACCCGGCTGGGAACACATGCCAAAAGTGAGAAAAGGAGAAAACATGGGGGTGTCCCAGCCGGTCGGCTGACCGGCGGCCGGTCGGAAGGCAGGGAACTACACAATACCAAAAGTTCTCGAAGTAGCGTTTTCACTTCAGCCGAGTTCCCTGCCGGTCGGCTGACCGGCGGCCGGTCGGCCGGCTGGGACTACAAACACACGAAATTCAACCGCAACAACAACCAACACAAATTCCATGGATACTCATCCAATTCCAACCACATTTACTAACATCAAACCACATTAAATGCATAATAATCGTCACTAAACATTGGGTAAACATCAATTAAAGCATTAAAACACGCATTGATATTAAGTAACCCTTCACTGTTACCTTTTTACGTCTTCAATCGTCTTCTAGGTCTTCCTCCACGAGATAATAATCCTTGTCGGGGTCTTGAAGGTCTCCACCACACAAGGACATAAAAGATGAATACAATTCACCCTTAAGAAAGACGAAAAAATTGAAAATGAGAAAGATGGTAACTTTATTACCACACAAGGTAGAGGAGGATAAGAGAGAAAGATTAGGTTGAAAATCAAGAGATTTGAGTGAGGAATGGGTGAGTTGTGTGAAGCTTGAGTTGTTCTAAAATGGTGGTTAGGGTTTTGGTGGTTTGTGAGAGGTTGAAGAGAGTGAGTGGAAAATAGGTAGTGTATGAGTTATATAGGGTGAGTGGAAAATGGGGGGAAAATGCCGAAAATGTGGCCCAAGGTGTAACCCACACGGAATTCCGAGTAGAGTCTGAATACGGACTCGGATTTGCTAAATTAGACACGGAAAATTAAGTTCTAATCTAAATCTAAAATTAAGCTAACTAATATCCGTATGATTTTATTAAGTCACGACGGCTAATATTACGGATGTTACAATCACCCCACCTTTTAAAAAGTTTCGCCCTCGAAAGTTGAGCGAAAGAAAGATACCTTAATCGAATAGGCTTGGATATTTAGCACGCATGGTAGCTTCTTGTTCTCACGTCTCTTCCTTAGCATTAACACATCTCCACAAAACTTTCACTAAAGGCACCACTTTACTTCTCAACTTTTTGTCCTTGCGATCTAGAATGCGGATTGGCTTATCTTCAAAGGACAGATTCGGTTCGAGCTTGGGAATTTTGGCTTGAAGAACATGGCTCGGGTCACTAATGTACTTCCTCAATTAAGAAACATGGAAAAAATCATGAACTTTGCTCAAATTCGGGGGCAAGTCCAACTTGTATGCTACGACACCAATTCTTTTCACAATGTCAAAGGGTCCAATGTTTTTCGGGCTCTATTTACCCTTTACACCAAACCTTTTAACACCCTTCATCGGAGATACCTTCAAGAATACTTTATCTCCAACTTCAAATTCCAACGGTCTTCTTCGGACATCGGCAAAAGATTTTTGTCGGTCTTGAGCAGCTTTCATCCTATCACGGATGACTTTCTCATGATCAATAGTCTCAACAAGGATGTCGGGGCCGAAATCACGAACACTCAGCTAATTCCAACAAATAGGACTTCAGCACTTTCTTCCATAGAGAGCTTCGTAAGAAGCCATCTTGATCGAGGCATGATAGCTATTGTTGTAAGAAAACTCCACCAACGGTAGACTTTTTTTCCCAACTAGATTGGAAGTCGAGGGCACAAGCTCTAAGTAAGTCTTCTAAAGTCTGAATAGTCCTCTCGGTCTGATCATCGGTAGCGGCATGGAAAGTGGTACTCATCAACAACTTATTACCCATGGCTTCTTCCAAGGCCTTCCAAAATCTCGAACAAAACCTCGGGTCTCGGTCGGATATGATCTCCTTGGGAACACCATGATATCTAACGATCTCATCAACATAGGCTTTGGATAGTCGATCTAAGCTCCAAGTCTCCTTGATCGGGATGAATCGGGCACTCTTGGTCAAACGGTCAACAATAACCCATATAGCATGTTTACTTCCAATGGTTCTTGGCAAAGCCATGACAAAATCCATAGAAATAGATTCCCACTTCCATAGTGGAATATCCAAAGGTTATAGCAATCCACCGGGCCTCTTGTGTTCGATATTCACTTGTTGGCAAGTAAGGCATCTTCCAATATAGGACACAACATCACCTTTCAAATTCGGCCACCAAAATTGTAGCTTCAAGTATTTGTACATTTTGTCACCTCCGGGGTGGATAGAGTAGGGAGAAAGGTGAGCTTCATCAAGAACTCGCTTCCTCAAGTCAAGAGCATTAGGCACGAACACTCAGTCATGGAGTCCAAGGACACCTTTGTCATCGATCTTGAAGTCTTTGGCTTTTCCTGCTAGAAGCTTGGCTTGAATGGACTTGTAGGTAGGATCATCAACTTGGCTTTCGTGAATCTCGCAGAGAAGAACAGGCTCGGCAACCATGGCACCAACATAATCAAATCCTCGTTCCACGAACTCCAACTTCAACTTTCGAAACTTGGTACAAAGATCATCGGGTAGCACCCACATAGCATTCAAGGCATGAGAAGATTTCCTACTAAGAGCATCGGCAACAACATTGGTCTTCTCTTCATGGTATAGCAATTCAAAATCATAGTCATTCAACAATTCCAACCATCTTCTTTGTCTCATATTCAACTCATTTTGAGTAAATATGTATTTCAAACTCTTGTGATCGGTATAAATGCGACAATGAACACCAATAAGATAGTGCCTCCACACTTTCAATGCATGGACAACGGCGGCTAATTCCAGATCATGAGTAGAGTAGTTCACTTCATGAACTCTCAACTGTCTTGAGCCATACGCAACCACTTTCCTATTTTGCATAAGTACACAACCCAAACCCAACTTGGAAGCATCAAAATAAACATCAAAGTCTACACCATCTTCAGGTAAAGTCAACACTGGAGCGGTACTCAACCTTTTCTGTAATTCTTGAAAAGCGGCTTCACAAGCTTCATTCCATACGAATTTGGTCTTTTTCTTCAACAATTGAGTCATCGGTCTTGCAAGCTTCGAGAAATCTTTGACAAATCGACTGTAGTAACCGGCTAAACCAAGAAAACTTCGGACTTCTCTAACATCGGTTGGACTCTTCCAATCAACCACAGCTTCAATCTTAGAAGGGTCTACCATCACACCTTCTTTAGAGATTAAATGTCCAAGAAAGGACACCTTAGGTAACCAAAATTCACACTTGGAGAATTTGGCAAACCACCTTTGACGACGAAGGACACTCAAAATGGTCCTAAGATGAATAGCATGCTCTTCTTCGGTCTTGGAGAAAATAAGGATGTCGTCGATGAAAACCACTACACACTTGTCAAGATACTCACTAAAAGTACGGTTCATTTGATCCATGAAAATAGCGGGGGCATTAGTCAAACCAAATGGCATCACCTTGAACTCAAAATGACCATATCTTGTACTAAAAGCGGTCTTCGGTATATCGGCATCACGAACGGGAATTTGGTGGTATCCGGATCTCAAATCAATCTTGGAAAAGGTAGAAGCACCATTTAGTTGATCGAACAAATCTTCAATTCTTGGCAAAGGATACTTGTTCTTGATTGTAATTCGGTTCAATTCACGGTAGTCAATACAAAGTCTCATGGAACCATCCTTCTTCTTCACAAAGAGAACGGGAGCACCCCAAGGCGAGGCACTCGGTCGAATGAAACCTTTTTCAATCATTTCATCATGTTGCTTCGTTAATCCTTCAACTCGGTTGGAGCCATGCGGTATGGAGCTGTAGCTATGGGTCCGGTTCCGGGCACAAGATCAATGGAAAACTCAACATCACGCTCGGGAGGGATCCTGGGCAAGTCTTCGGGGAATACATCAACCAAGTCACGTACTATAGGTACATCTTCAATCTTGGGTAAGGTGTTAGATGTAGAAGTCACAACACATAAGAATGCTTGGTGACCCTTTCTTACCATACTAACCAACTTCATTGGGGAAACCAATTGCACACCCATTTGGGAATGAGATCCCTTATAGGTTATTCTAACTCCTAAAGGACTCTTTAGGTAGATCTTTTGATCTCTACACTCGAATCTAGCTTGGTACAATGCTAGCCAATCTATACCTAGGATTACATCAAACTCTCTTAGGGGAAACTTAGGGAGATTAGCGGGAAAGATGGTCCCCGCAATGGAAATAGGGACGTTGGGATAGAGGATAGAGCACGATATAATTTCTCCGGATGGTAAAGATATGGGAGTATCCTCACTAGATATAGGCTCGATATCTAGCTTATTAACATAGGTCGAAGACACAAAGGACATGGATGCTCCGGTATCAAATAGAATAAGGCACGGTTGCTCTAAGATTGAGAACATACCTGTAATTATCTCCGGATGAGCATCGGCTTTGGCTCGGCTTAGAACATAGATAGATCCCTTGGGTTTGGCACTTGGAGGGGGCAACTTCCGATCGGGGCATTCATCATAACGGTGACCAAGCTTCTGGCAAAAGTAGCAAATGAAAGGTCGGTTGAAGCATCCAACACCAGGGTGGCGTGGTTGTCTACAACGGTTACAAAGGCAACCCTGAGCTTGAGCTTGAGGGGGAGCATAGGATCTAGGAGCCACATTAGAAGTAGCTTGGGGCAAGATAGGAGTGAGATCCCTTGCATTTGCATTTGGGGGAGGGTTGAATCTCCGCTTGTTGGCATAGGCATTGGAAGATGAGGGAGTAAACGACCTTTTTCCATAGAATTTTGGCCTAGGTGAGAAGGAAGGAGGGGGACTTTTCATCTTTGCTTCATCCTTGATGGCCTTCATGGACTTCTCGGCCAAAAGTGCATCATCATACAATTCTCCAAAAGAGGTAGAATTTATCCTTACTTTGCTTTAGAGCAAAGCACTAAGCTTATTACGATAGTAAAAAGCTCTGTCTTCATCATACTTGATGAGTCTTGGTGCAAAGTGAGCAAGTTTGTTGAATTGAGTGGTGAAGTCTTGAACCGTCAAGTCACCTTGTTTGAAATCGATGAATTCTTTGAGTCTTTGTTGTTTGAGTTCCTTGGGGTAAAATCGGTCCTCAACGAGAGTCTTGAAACATTCCCAAGTGAAATTGACTTCAAGAGTAGCGGTGGGACTAGTAATCGACCACCAGTTGTTGGCTTCCCTCACAAGAAAATGCTTAGAAATCCTCACTTTGTCTTCTTCACGGACTTGATACAAGTCGAATTGCTTTTCCATCTCCCGGAACCACTCCGAGACTCGGTAGGGTCCGGTTCTCCACCATACGGCTTGGTCTTGCTTCTAGCAATTTGGCTAGCCACCCAAGCATAGCCTCCTTAGTGATGGTCTTCTCTAAGAGGAGGGGCTTGGTTAGCTTGAGCGTTGGCCGCATCTTCTTGATTCCTTAGGACTTCAATGAGAGCCTCTATAGTGACATTCTCTACGAGTCGAGGTCTAAACATCTTCATAAGAGACAAAAACAAATCAAGGTTAGTCCTAACACTTAGAATAAACAAAGAGACTACCAAGTAAAGTCCTTAATTTCTACCCATCTCTCATTCATTATTCCAAGGTCAAGTTATTATTTAAGTTTAGGGTTCACGTGTGTGCGTCGGGAGCGTCATAGGCTCTGATACCAACTGTGACAACCCTCGCGATAGCGGAAATAAAACATAACAAGCATGCAATTTAAATAGCGGAAAATACGATATTTTTGAAACTTTTTACATGCCGAAGGAAGAGTACGACGAATGTCAAATGAATACCAACTAAAGTATACAATACTACAAAGAGACATAGTCTCTCAAAACGTAATCAAACATAAAAGTTGTTTAGTAAACTAGCTAAGAACGTCGATGGGTGAATCGTCAAGTCCAACGCTCGCTAGCTCACACCCGAACCCAAAAACAAGAAAAGATCCAGCCAAGCAACCTGTTCATTCATGAAACATGAACGCCATAGTCAGTGGGGAGTAACTCTGGGTTCTCCTAGCCATATCACAAGTAAACATACATAAACGGTAATAAACATGTAGAAGCATACATATATATATATGTGAATTACGAGAAGTACAAATAAGCATTTCAATGTATTAAGATATAGGCGCATGAAGTACCAAACTGTAAGCATTGGATTATAGACAGACTCGGGGAAGACACCCTTAGGCAACTATATACATACTAGGGCTTACATCTCACCGTTAGTGGCATATACTTGATAAGATAGAGACTCGACATACAAACCACACCAAGTCATCCATTGATAAGTGAATATTTGTATGATTTTAACCCCCAACTTAGCTCGGTTTCGTATGTCATTTGTGCTTTGTTAAACCACTTTATGAGCTAATATCGTCTTCTAGGCGAATTCCTATGTTCTAACATGTTTTGTAGGGAAAGTGACGTTTCTACGCCCTTTTTCTATATTTCCGAGCATTTGCCTAGAACCCGACGATTTGAAGAAGCAAGCTTGACCAAGTGAAAGGCATTTCAAGAAGGTTCACTAATTTAAAAGAGAGAAGAAGTAAAGACAGTTTCGTAGTTGTCGGAAGATCAATCAATTAGGCGGAAGAATTCATCGCTTTACATCAAACCCTATCAACAAACCCGACTCAAGAGGTCAAGGGGGATGTTGGAAGTCAAGTCAAAACAAAGGAAGATGAAACGTTAGCCAAGAGCTTCCAGAAGACCACATACCCGATCGGGTAAGTGTGTACCCGATCGGGTAAGTGTGCTGATCCGAGCATGGCGGCTTCTTCTTCCTACTTTTGTCCTATGTGTTTAATGCCCGACCTCTTCTCCACGAAACCCTAATACTATAAATAGATGCTCTAGCCCTCATATCATATCATCCATCTCTTTATACTTCTCTTCTCTTCTCTTCATATACTTCTCTTTAGATTAGGAGGAGGGGGAACTAGCCTCCCTTCTCTCATTTTCTTCTTCTTTAGTCTTTAGTTCTTAGTTTATTTCTGTCCATTTCATATCAAAACATTAGCTTAGATCAATAAGAATTTCATCCTTGTAATCTCCTTTGTGTGGTTCAAGCGTTGTAATCGGTGGATCGTTTATTATGTGCAAGGATTTTCTATTATTGTTATCATTATCGTCATTGATCGTCACCTAGGTATTCCCACTTTATCCTTTGTTTAATGTTCTTTATGTTTTCTATTTGATTGTTATTTTCCGTACATGTTATCTTAGATTCATTTAGTATCGTTATAATTGCAATTCCATTTCTTAGATTATCAACTAGCGTCGTTATTATCGCCATATAAAGAGTCAAAATCAAATAAACATGTCTATCCTAGTTTTCATTGTTAATATCATTTTAGATTTAGACATTATCATGAGTAAGTAGTCACCTTTCTAGGGTGTAGGTAGCCATGTTAGATTGATTAAAAGATGTTAATTGGATAAAAGAAATTGTGCCTTTAAAACGTTGTGTCTATGCATGTTTGGATCGTAACGATAGTTAACGACTTCTGGCCGGAAATCATCGACTAAAATGGAATTCTTTTCCAAGGTAGACATACGAGAATTGAATAGACCAAGCATGACATGGTAGATTAAGACCTAGTAAATCGCCTAAAAAGCCTGCTAGACCATCTGATCTATGATTGTAATGAACACATCATTCTTACGAACTCACAATGAATTATTTGCATGTTCCAAATCCAATTTCATCACTATGTCAATCTACATGTGTGAACCTACTTCCCTAGATGCTTTTCATTACTTGCTTTATTGTTTTCATTTGTTTTTATTTTGTTTTCATTTATGCTTTATATTAGTTTAGATATCAAAATCCCAAAACCCAGATATTCGTTAGATAAGACCAAATTGCGAGACATTTCACATTCTATAGGAAACACCATCTCCCTGAGGATCGACCCCTACTTCCCTAATTACATTAATTTGTTATTAGCCTAGTCTGGGTAATTTATCTTTGTATCGGGCTCGCGACAAGCACGATCCAATTTTGGCGCCGTTGCCGGGGAGCACGGTTTAGTTTTCCTTTTTCTTATGATTTTTATCGCAATTAGTTTTATCTAGTCTTTAGGAACCCAAATTCCTTTAGATCTCTCTTGATTTTTCATCCTAGCTTTTCAATCTTATGCCCAGATCTTCTAGACTAGGGACCCCTATCTCTTTAGACCCTGATCTAGAAAGAACTCTGCGTAGGAGATAAAAGCTATTCAACGAAATCTTAAAAACTTCTGATACTTTAAGTTTAGATCGTATTCGTGAGAAATACTCGGATATTCTATCTAATCTCGAAGGAGAAGAAGATCCATTCTCATCTCCATTCACAAAAACCACCCAATCTTCAATTAGCATTCCATCTTCATCTTCACAAAAACGGTTCGACTTTCAGACCATTCCAAACCCACCGCAGAAACACTTCCAAGGGGTATTGCTACACCCCAAATCGAAGCCCTAAACTTTGAAATCAAACCTGCCTTCATTAACCTTATAGAAAGAAGCCAATTTAGTGGCAATGCCACAGAAGATCCCAACTTTCACATCCAAAACTTCTGTGACTATTGTTCCACTATTAGACAAACTGGAGTCACCCAAGGGAAAATTAGAGAGATGCTCTTCTCATTTTCTTTGAGGGGTAAGGCAAATTTGTGGATACATAGCCTTGATAAGGTTACATTAGGTATAAACGATTGGGAGAGTTTAGCTCTTGCCTTCTACCAAAAGTACTTTCCCCCAGAGAAGACCGCTTTGTTGAGAAGTCAAATCACTAGTTTCCGACAAGGGAATGATGAGAGCCTATATGAAGCTTGGGAGAGGTACAAGGACTTGCAAAGGGAGTGTCCTCATCATGGGATAGATCCATGGCTCCTTGCCATCACATTCTATAATGGGTGTTATATAGAGTCCCGTCGAATCCTGGATTCTGCTAACAATGGAAGATTTGATCAAATCAATGTTGAAATTGCTCACACTACCATTGAATCCATGGCAATTCATGATTCTCAATATAGAAATTCCCGCTCCATACCATCGAAATCTAAGCAAGAGGACCCCACTTTGACACTTTTACAAGCTCAAGTAGCCCTTCTCACACAAAAGCTAGAGCAAATCCAATCCTTTACGTCTCAACAAAGTGACAATGGTGTAAGTAAACTTGAAGCCATGATGCTGCAATTGGCTCAAAGGCAAGACACCATGATAGCTAAATTCCAGAGAGCGATCAAGCTAAGGATGCCGCCATCAAATTGTTGGAAGCTAAAATTTCCCAATATGCCTCTCCTAATACCCACCAAGAGCAAGGGCAGCTACCTTCACAATGTTACCAACCTCACGAAACTGTACATGCCATTTCCTCGAGAAGTGGTAAGCATAATGATGAGCCCGTGGTTGTTAATGTTGAAGCTGAGGTGTCCATGTCAAAAGGGAAAGAGCCCGAGATTCCTATTGAGATCAAGGTCCCATTTCCCCAAAGATTAGCCAAGCACAAGGAGGAGGAAAAGTATGGTAAATTCCTTAACGTCGTGAAGAATTTAAATGTAACAATCCCTTTCATTGAGTTGATTTCCCAAGTTCCTTCTTATTCCAAGTTTATGAAGGAAGTCCTCGAAAGGAAGAGATCCTTCAATGAGATGAAGATCGTAGCTTTCACTGAAGAGTGTAGTGCACTCTTGCAAAATAAGTCTCCACCAAAACTCAAGGACCCTGGTATTTACTCCATCCCTTGCACTATAGGCACATATACCATTGATAAGGCCCTTTGCGACCTAGGTGCTAGTGTAAGTGTCATGCCCTTTTCTATGTTTGAAAAACTTAACATGGGTGCTTTGAAATGCACTAATATTACTTTGCAAATGGCGGACCATTCTCTAAAACAACCTATGGGTGTTTTAGAAGATGTGCCCGTCAAAGTTGGTAAGTTTTTCATTCCCGTTGACTTTCTAGTACTTGACATGACCGAAGACTCTCAAAACCCAATCATTTTGGGAAGACCCTTTTTGCACACCACTGGTGCAGTTTTTGATGTCAAGAATGGGAAGTTGACATTAGAGATAGGAGATGACAAGGTGACCTTTAGTAAAAATTCCACTGTTAGGAGTCCTGTGTTAGAAGACTCATGTTATATGCTTAATGTTGATGACTCTTCTGTTTTTTCTTCTATGCCTCGATCCTTACTGACGGATCCGTTGGAGGCACATGTTAGTATTGATTCTCTTGTAGGTGAGCGTACTAAAAGCACTACTGCTAAAAGTGCTAGAAGGGGCTATTCTCGGAAAAGCTTGGCATGGATGGAGAATGTAAAGAACGCTATGAAGATGAGCTTGGATGATAGTGAGCTTAAAGATAAAGGATGATTTCAAAGAAAGAAATGGAGTCTAGCAAGACTTTTAAATTGCGCTTCTCGGGAGGTAACCCGTGTTCCTTTTCTTTTTGCATTTTTATTTTTGCATTCCCTTTTTAGTTATTAGGATTTATTTTGCAGATGAAAGAGTTTTTGAAGAGAATCTATAAAGACCTTCCTTGTCAAGTAAAAAAGACTAGCTTGGGGGAGTCCGCGCTGACTAGTAAGCTTCACTCTTCTTTCATTTTTCCTTTTCCCCATTAAGCATCTTATTGCATATTTTTTCTTTGTGCTCACATTGAAAACAATGTGATGTTTAGCTTGGGGGAGGGATTGCATTTTCCCATTTTGCATTTTAGTTGGTCATTTTTCAAATTTTGAATAAAAGAAAGAGAATATTTTTGAGAGAATTTAAAGATTTTGAACACAATTGAATGCTTTTCATGCTTTGCTTGCTTGTTTACTATGTTATCATGTTACATTTCCCAAACTTAGAGCTTTCAAAAGATAATGATTCAATATTCATTGAATTGTGCATACATGGGGAAGTCTTGTACACAGTAGGCATGGAATGAATCTATAGATGAGTACGCTTGATCTTGACATTTGGCAAGTTACATATATTGTAAGGTAGAACCTCCTTAGGTTGGTACATCTATACCCAGTCTCATCTAGGTGTGTGTAGTTCTCCTTGTGATGTGTGTCATGTCAAAATGCATAAATATGGTTCTCATTTCATTTCTATGAGCATTGCATTCATGATTCACTATGATTTGAAGCCTTTTTCACTTTGAATTACACCTCAAAATTAGCCCCTTCATACAAATGCTTAACAAAATAATAGCTACATATAAAAACTGCCTACCTTTTGAGCTAGTAGCTAGACTATGGTGTATGGGTGCTCTTTTGAGAAGATTTTGTTCCTTAATGACAAAGTGAATTTGGGAGAACGAAAATGTTCAAGAAGTGATGATATGTTCAGAAAAGAAAAGAAAAAAAAAGAGAAAAGAAATTGAAAAATCGAAAAAGAAGTAAAAGAAGAAGTTGTGAGTATCTCCTCAAAATGTCAAGTCAATATTCAATAGAAGGAGTTTACCCTTGTGTTTCGTGTGTAATAAGCCAAATTGTTGCTTCTGGCTTCGTTATTTATCTTTTGGGAATTAATCGAAAGTTTGGATTGAGTATCCATTTGTATTGGGCTTGCGACAGGCCCGATCATCCATCAGTCACAAAAATTCAACATATAGGCATCCATCCAAACATACAATTATGGTAACATACTCACTCACGTTTAATGACATGCACTAGCACCATGTACATAGCAAGTATGATCAAAACATGTCCACGGGATAAACATTTCCCTGAACCATACACGATAAACGTTTCGTATATGAAAGACTCATTTCCTCCCGGTAGGACGACGATAATAATATGGTCCTAGTCTAAACCTGGCCAGACTCTCGGAATAAACATGTTCCGATTCAACATGCGATAAAAATTTCGCATCCAAGACTCGGTCAAACACAGAAGCCGAGTACCCCAAATTCGGTCAAACTACACGAAAGAGGCGGAAAGAGCACAAGAATCGTAATCAAGCGGTACGCTACATGCATTGACACCACCTTGCAAGGATACGACATTTGACGGCCGGGTCGATCAACGCATTGCGTTCACCTCCCAACAACGTCGTCATATCCCCACTAAAACATGCATACAAGCATCAAGGATACACCTCCTCGTTCCGACATTCCAGTCTAACAAGCAAGGAGGTGTAGCCGGGGAATGAGAGTTCATAGCACTCAACGATTAGTGCTCAAATCAAAACATAGGTAGAACCGACTCATAGGGGGACATATCAAAAACCATCACGAAACATGCGATATAAGCGAGTGGGATATCATATATTCTAAACATGAATATTTAATGCTATTACGTAAATTTATTCGATAAACGAACCGTACAAACTATTATAAGTGAGAGCATAAGGAAAGAAATGGAAAAGGAACACAGGGGGTGCCAGCCGGTCAAGGGGACCGGCCGTCGGCTACCCGGCTGGCACTACAGCAACGTTCAAACAACACCAAAAATACAGGGGTGTCCCAGCCGGTGGGTGTGACCAGCTGCCGGCTACCCGGCTGGGAACACATGCCAAAAGTGAGAAAAGAAGAAAACATGGGGGTGTCCCAGCCGGTCGGCTGACCGGCAGCCGGTTGGCCAGCTGGGAACTACACAATACCAAAAATTCTCGAAGTAGCATTTTCACTTCAGCCGCGTTCCCAGCCGGTCGGCTGACCGGCGGCTGGTCGGCCGGCTGAGACTACAAACTTACGAAATACGGACTCGTATTTGCTAAATTAGACACGGAAAACTAAGTTCTAATCTAAATCTAAAATTAAGCTAACTAATATCCGTATAATTTTATTAAGTCACGACGGCTAATATTACGGGTGTTACAACCCAAATCAATTGTAAATCTAATTTCAAGTGAATATCATATTAATGGTCAAAATATGGCTTGCAGATACATACTCCCTCATATTCTCAATAACATTCCTCATTTCTACTTTCGTCTATTCACAATACTTTCCCTATTTCCTTTTTTGGCAATTGTTTGTGTGATCCAAATTTAATTGTATGGTGGGTATTGTATCTGTGTGGTCCAAATTTAATTATATGGTGAGTTAGTGTGTTTTCTTAATTTTTGTGTTAAAGTGAAAGGAAAAGGTTATTGAGAATAGGAGAGAGGAGTATTATTTATATATTTGTTCATTAATAAGTTTTTTATAATAATAATATTATTTATATATGTTGGCTTAAATATCACTTAATTAAACAACTTTTACTAATTTTTCACCAATTCATACGTTTTAGACCAATTTATCCAATATGCTACTTTTTTTTACCAATTCGTCCAACATGCTACTTTTTATACCAATTTGTCCAAAACCCTCTACTTTTTTACCAATTTGGGAGTTTGGCCGAGGAAAAGGTGGAAACAAAAGAGAGCAGATGACCATAAATAAAAATAATAAATAAAGATAATAGTACTGCAGTTTAGTTGTTAGGCGAAAATTAAAAGTCCTAGACCTCTAATTAGACTCCTCTAATTAGTTCATTAAATTACATTGACTTAATGATTTAGGATCTAGTTATCATGCATGCAAATATAAAAGTATAAAAGAAAACATAAGACCAAAACATCCTTATATTGGGATTTTTCAGTTCAATATGGGCACAATAAGAACTTCTTCTTATTGTTCTTGAGCATGAAATTAATGGATGATCCTCCATAAAACAACCTCCAAAGTAGAAGGTCTCCTTCTTGTTGCACCCAAGATTAAACCCAAATAATCTTCGCTTATTATTAACTAGATAATAAGTAAGATAAATACTACTGATAATATTGTATTACTACACTAAGAATATGGTATGAATATTAGTTTACATGTGAATTTTAGAGAGTCGTTGAGTTAGAAAGAGAAGTGGAAAAATAAGCAAAAATGAATTAGTCAAATTGTGAACAACTCTTGTTCACTTATATAGGCCATATGGCCGGTTGGTGCTAGCCCTTGTGGCTCATATTTTGCTCATTTTTTATTCCCGTCCAAATAGGTAGTGTATGGGATTGTATAATGATAATTAGGCCAGAGCATGGATCGGATATCCGATCCGAACTTCAATTTCAGATCGGATATCCGATCCGAAAATTCAAATTTTTACTATCCGATATCCGATATGCGATCCGAAACACTTCGGATATCCGATTTTAATATCCGAAAAAATCGGATCGGATATCCAAATATCCGTGGATATCCAATTTTCGAGATAATTTTTTCAGTATGTGTATTTATCTTAAAAAATGTCTTTGTTTGCTCAAAAAAAATTATTTTATAAAAAACTTCACTACATATAATAATTTAACATCCCAGTTCTATCCTTAAATTGAACTAAATTAATTCATCGATTTAGAAAAATTAAAATAAACCCATATCTGTCAACACAACATTGAAAACAAGACTTTCCCCATTCTCGTAAATATGTGGAATAAAAACTCTTCTGCCTCTGAAATCAAGAGAGAAAAAAAGCAACTGGAACTAAAATAAAACTTTGAATATAAGAGTTGATAAATGAGAGAGTTGGGTCATAATATTCATGTTGATTAGAGTAATTTGGGTAATAAAAGAGAGGATAGTATTATTGGGGTTAATCATTATGAGAAAGATGGAGTCACAATCAGAATTTGAACATGGAAGTTAGTATATTTTAATGGATTAAGAGGAAGTGAGTTGATTTTTCATGTGTTAAAATGAATTCAACATTTAGGGTTGAAGAAATGGGTGAGTATAAATATAAGGTACAATATGGTGTATTATGGGCCAATGTTGTAAACAAGTGCATTCGTGGATTTTGAAGGCCCAAAAGTAATGGGTAAGTTTCAACTTTCTTTGGAAAAAATGTAAAAGAGTTAAGTTTCGGATCGGATCGGATATCCGAAATTTTTTAGACTGGTATCCAATATCCGATCCGTATCCGAAAGGTTCGGATCGGGTATCCGATCCGAATGTCATTTTCGGATCGGGTATCCATTTTTTCGGATCGGATACGGATCGGATATCGGATCGGTTCGGATAATCGGATTTTTTACTCAGCCCTAATGATAATGATCATGTGTCATACATGTCATAAACAAATGGTGGAGTGTGGAATTGGTAGAGTAAAATCACTAGTGATTTTGTCTACTCAAAACCGGTGCAAATGAGTCCACAATGGACCATTTTGATTTTTGATATTTGTCCCACAAATACTTATTAATCTTA
>JAIUZE010028461.1:0-29876 GCA_022085475.1 Heliosperma pusillum
ATTCCATTCCCCGTCTCATGACCAAAAGTACACAAGAATCTCTACTAGGCGACCCTCTAAGCAGAGTTGGCTAGTACTTAAGCTGGCTCCATTCCCAAAGTGGAACTATTAGGCAGCCATGCCCCGACTTGGAGATAAACCCCCCAGGCCGTGACACAAAAGCTATCAAGCTGTGAACTATATACTCGTTAAAGATAGTAAAGCCTATCATGTCATGGTCCAAGCGACTCATTTAGAATTAGAATGGTCAAGACGCCATATACTCATAATTCTCTATGGGTACTTAGTCAACACGACATATATCATATAATCAAACAGTCACGGGAAAAACTTCCTATCATGTGACTAATTGCATATAAATCATATTCAAATATCATATCGCCTCATATCTACTAAGGCTCATGCATTCATTCATTAAATAAAACCTTACCTGAAGACAAATCCCCGACCCGAGTCCCGCGACGGGTCATCAGTCAAAACGGGGCTGACTAGATCTTAGTTTGACCAAACCCGTTTGGTAAAACCGGCTAGAAACAGAGTCTTAACCATTTAGACTTGAACATAAAATCATCATATTCATTTCATGTTATTTTATTAAAACTTCTAACATGTGAATTATTAAATCTTACGAAAACCCGCTTGACTTAAAGGATATCATATTAAACTAAAATCTCATATTATAATTTCTAACATGTGAGAAATAATAATATTAGGAAAACCTTTTAATTAAATAATTTACTTATTAAAATTTCCCACTTGCTAAATATTACAAAATACGATAAAATAACAATAACTCAAAAACCGTCACAAGTCCAAAGGACTCACGGGTCATGGGTTGGACCGGATTGAACCGGGCCTAGTTTGGGCCGGTTTTGTCAATTATTATAAAAATCGTTTCTTAATATTTCCCGCATGCTTAACATATTTAAAACCCGTCAAAACAACAACAAAACAATCAAGTATCGACACAACTCAAGAGACCAAAACACGGACCAACCAGACCGGGCTGGACCGGGTCTGAACCGGCCTGGTTTGGCCCGGTTTTCCAGCCACCAAAACAGCCACCCTACGGCCACCACCAACATCAACTCTAAGTTATTTCTAACATGTTTTAATTAACAAACAACCATTTTAACAATCATCCATACAAAAATCATGATTATGAATAAATCATTCAACTATGTCAAGAACACTAAACATGTTAAAAATTCATACAACATAATAAAAATAACCACTTATCATGTTACTAGTTAAAACCGTAAATAACAATAATATGAACAAAAACAAAAGTATGTAACATTAATTCGTCGAGTAACTCGGAATCGTTACCTTAGCTAGCACAAAATCAAGTAGCACCCAAAATAAGAACTAAAGAAACCCGTCTACTAGTCTTCTTCTAAAATATACGAGTCACCAAACTCGTCTTCAAAATCTTCCCCTATAAGAAATGACAAGAATAACATTATTAGAATTAAAACTTGATTTCAACAATTAAAGTGTTGAAAACGATTTTGTCGGAATTGGAAATAAAATGTACGTGGAGATGAAGAGCGGAGAGGAGACTCTAGAAATATAAGTTAGGACGGATTTGAACAAGTAAAGAAGGTTTTATGACAATTTTGCTCAAGAACGATGAAGAACGACGAAGAACGATGAATAACACCAAGAACGATTAAAGAAAGTATTAAAAAGGTATTAAGTTGATTTAGTGTAAAATGAAAAGATAATTAGTGAGTAATGGGGAGTGTGTGTGCCGTGTAAATATAGAGAAAAATGGAGTCGGGTTTTGAAATTGTTGTTACGGAATTGACTCGGGGTTTATAATTATATTAAGGTAATTAATTAGATATCATTAGATTTAATGATAGATTAATCAAATATCTAGATATTAATTAGATACTATGTTATTGTAATCAAAAGAAAGAAAATATCTAGTCCTAAGAGAGGAGAGGGAGCCGTGTGGTAGGAGAAGAAACCGGGTCTGATTTTGAGCGATTTGCGTAATTTAAACTGACGGATCGATAAAGCTACAAATATCTTAGATATTCGTATTAGTTTAATCAAAAGAATTAAAAGATCTAAAGTAAGTGGAAAAAGGTGACATGGGGCGTGTGACTCATGCCAAAGTCGGGTTTCGGGTTTGTTTCGGGATTTAAGATGACTCGGGAATAGTTAAATGACGTTCGGGGTTAAATCGTCAAACCTTCTCTTTAATTCCGAATAAATTCAAAATAATTATATTAAATTATCATAAATTCAAATAAATCTTAATAAATTAAAATAAATTATTTTTGAAATATAATTTTCCGTCTTTCAAATTACGGGTTGTTACAAAGGAAACAAGCACAATGTAGACAAAGAAGCTAAGCTTAGGACACTCAAAGTTTGTTCTATTTTGTTTGGACTGAATGCTGAAAGAAAGAGATAGAACCTGAACCAAAGCACAAAGCCAATGGTTGAGGGTTGAACCTTCATCCCAGCACACAGCTAAGGGTCTAAGCTCACTTCCATGCATACTGCAAAGGAAGTTTCTCAAGCACACAGCCAAGAGATAATAACAGAAACAAAGGTTTCAGTTTTTGTGTTTACTTCAAATCTACCTTTCATTCATTAGCAATAGGCCTTATATAGGCAATGATATTACATCATACTCGTTCATTATATCCTAGGGCCATAATTGGCTTACAAAAGAAACAGAAATAACAACTACATTGTTCAGAACTAAAGCAATAAAGTAGAAAAGCAGTTCTAATGAGACAATCTGACTTAATTGATTTGCTTAGGTTGATCTGGTGAAGGAGTGAACTTTCAGGCTTGATTATTGAGCCAGACTAGAGTGGGATGAGTGCCAAAGGTTCCGCTAAAGGACCCTCGAGCTGGTTTGTTCAAAATAGGAAAGTCTGATAGTGACATTTGAACTACTGCAAAAAGGCTGAATTCTGGAGAGTTTGAGTTTGTCCCTAAGCTAACTTTTGTTGTGTGCATTTCCTGGAGAAGAATTCCTGGAAAACGTTGTAGAGGACCCTCCCTAGGACCAATATTGATCATTGGTTAGGTTTGTTTGAGTAAGTAAGGGCCCCATGGACCCTGTTTAGAAGGACTGTGACTGACTGGTTGTGGCTGAGGGTTGTTGCTGTTGTGTTGGGTTTGTTTTGTTGTTGGCTGGTTGTTGTCTTGGCTAAGACTTGGGAAGTGGATGGCTAGGCATTGTCCTGGCTGGTGGGGTGTTGTTTTTGTTGGCATGAAATGGTTGTTACTTGGGCTGAATAAGGCATTGTCATAGCTAGTCATGGTGTTGGCTGCATTGTTAATGTTGTCTTGAGCTTGTGTCTTGCCCTGATCATGTACTCCTGTTGCACCTAAACTCCCTCATTCAACACACTCCTTCTTCTTCACCAGGTAACCACCCAAAACCTAAGCTCCATTCTTAATCAAGCTTAAGATCATCGCTACAGCTTCATTTCTTATTCAAATCCGCTATATTTCATCTTAATCTTTCCCTCTCATCGTCCTCTATCTTATTTGGTAATAAAATTACCGTCTTTCTCGCTTTTCAATTTATCCGTCTTTCTCAAAGGTGAATTATATTCATCTTATATTATCTAATTGTAGGTGGTGACCTTCAAGACCTCGACAAAGACTACTACTTAGTAGAGGAGGACCTCGACAAGGATTGAAGGCGCAAAAAGGTAACGGTGAAGGGTTACTCGATACCATTACGTGTTTTAATGTGTTTTCTACGTTAGTAATCGTATTTAGAATAGGATTAATAATCATAGGAATTGTATTGTTGATGATAGTTGTTCTTAGTTGATAATTGATAATGAGATTTGATGATTGATGATGTTAGTTGATGTTTGTTGTATGATGTTTGAGATGAAGAGATGATTTTCGTGCATAATATGTCCCAGCCGGCCGACCATCCGCCGGTCAGCTGACCGGCTGGGAAGTGGCTGTATATTAATTGTGTTATGTAATAATTTTGATGTTATGAAGGTCTCAGCCGGCCGACATGCAACCAGTCAGCCGACCGGCTGAGACACATCCCATATTACCTTTTTTTTTCTCATATGTCTTATGGTCCCAGCCGGGTAGCCGGCAGCCGGTCCCTTTGACCGGCTGGGACACGCTGTATTTTAGTTGGTTTTCAAATGATATTTTGGTGCCAGCCGGGTAGCCGGCAGCCGGTCCACCTGACCGGCTGGCACACGCTGCCCATTTCCTTTGCTATTCTTTCTTCTGTCTTCATTTATAATTATTCGCATGGTTCGTTTATCGTATAAATTTACGTAATGACTTTAAATATTCATGTTTAGAATATATGATATTCCATTCGCTTGTATCGCATGTTTTGTGACGGTTTTTGATTTATCCCACTTTGAGTCGGTTTTACACATGTTATGGTTTGAGCACTAATTGTTATGTGCTTTGTACTCTTATTTCCTCGGCTACCTCTTCGTTCGTAAGGCTGGAATGTCGGAACGAGGAGTGTATCCTTACTACTTAATTGCATGTGTTAGTGGGTATATGCTGACGTTGTTGGGAGGCGAACGCTTTGCGTTGATCGACCCGGCCATCAAATGTTGTATACTTGCGAGGTGGTGTCATTGCATGTAGCGTACCGCTTGTTATGATGCTTGTGCTCTTTTCCGCCTCTTTCGTGAAGGTTGACCAAATTTGGGGTACTCGGCTTCTATGTATGACCGAGTCTTGGATGCGAAATGTTTATCGCTTGTCGAATCGGAAAATGTGATTTCGAGAGTCTGGTCAGGTTTAGACTAGGACCGTATTATGATCGTCGTTCTACCAGGAGGAAATTAGTCTACATATACAAAATGATGAATCGTGTATGTGTTCAGGGAAATGTTTATCCCGTGGATGCGATTTTAATCATACTTGCCATGTACACGGTGCTAGTGCGTGTCATTTACTGTGAGAGATGTTGTCAACGTATTTGTACGTTCTGATGGATGATTATATGATTGATTATTTGTGATCTTTGGATGACTTGCCATGGTTTGTTTGTCGAGTCTTAATCTTATCAAGCTTATGCCGCTAACGGTGAGATGCAAGCCCTAGCGAGTGTATGGTTGCCTAAGTGTGTCTTCTCCGAGTCTATCTATAATACGAGAAGGATACCGATATCTTTATATACTGAATTGCTTATTTATCCTTCTCGTATTTCACATGTATATTTATATATTTATGCTTCTACTTATGTATTTCCGTTTAAGTATATTATTTGTGATATGGCTGGGAGAACCCGGAGTTACTCCCCACTGACTGTGGCGTTCATGTTTTTCAGGGATGAACATGTTGCTTGCTTGGATGGATTTTGCTTGTTGTATTTTGGGTTCGGGTGTGAGCTAGCGAGCGTTGGCCTTGACGATTCACCCATAGACGTTGTTTAGCTAGTTTGCTAATAACTTTGATATTTGATAACATTTTGAGAGACTTCGTCTCTTTGTAGTATATTCTATTTTAGTTTGTATTTATTTGACATTCCTCGTATTTTAATCTTGGCATGTAAAATGTTTTAAAAACACCGTATCTTCCGCTATATAAATCACATGCTTGTTATGTTTTATTTCCGCATTTGCGAGGGTTGTCACAGTTGGTATCAGAGCTTAAACGCTCCTGACGCACACACGTGAACCCTAAACTTAAACTACTTGACCTTGAAATAATAAATGAGAGATGGGTAGAGATTAAGGACTTTACTTAGTAGTCTCTTTGTTTATGCTAAGTGTTAGGATTAACTTGTTTTATTTTTGTTTCTTATGAAGATGGTTAGACCTCGAGTAGTGGAGAACGTCATTCTTGAGACTCTTACTCAAGTGTTGAGAAACCAACAAGATGCGGCTAATGCTCACGCCGAGCACGTCCCTCCTCATAGAGAAGACAATCATCAGGGAGGTTACGCTTGGGTTGCTAGCCAGATAGCCATGAGTAAGATTATACCTTACGGTGGAGAGCCGGACCCTACCGAGCTATCGGAATCATTTCGAGAAATGGAGAAGCAATTTGATTTATAACAAGTCCGTGAAGAGGACAAGGTAAGGATTGCAAAGCACTTCCTAGTGAGGGAAGCCGATAATTGGTGGGCGATTACAAATCCCACCGCTGCTCTTGATGCCGACTTCAATTGGGAATGCTTCAAGGCTCTTGTAGAAGGCCGATTTTATCCTAAGGAGCTTAAGCAAGAAAGGCTCAAGGAATTTATTGACTTCAAGCAGGGTGACTTGTCGGCACAAGACTTCACCACCCAGTTTAACAAGCTTGCTCATTTTGCTCCAAGGCTCATCAAGGATGATGAGGACCGAACTTTCTACTACCGCAACAAGCTTAGTGCTTTACTCCAATGCAAGGTGAGGAGAAATTCTACATCCTTTGGAGAATTGTACGATGATGCTCTATGGGCCGAGAACTCTATGAAAGCTATCAAAGATGAAGCAGTGATGAAGAGTTTCCCTCCTTCCTTCACTCCTAGGCCAAACTTCTATGGGAAAAGGTCGTTTACTCCTTCGTCTTGTTATTCTTATGCCAACAAGAGGAGATTCAATCCTCCCACAAATGCAAGTGCAAGAGCTCCCGCTCCTTTCATTCCCCGAGATACTTCTAATATGGCTCATAGGCCATATGCTCCTCCTCAAGCTCAAGGTCGCTTATGTAGCCTTTGTAGGCAACCACATCACCCCGGTATGGCATGTTTCAACCGACCTTATGTTTGCTTCTTTTGCCAAAAGAGTGGTCACCGTTATGATGATTGCCCCGATCGGAAGTTGCCCCCTCCAATTGCCAAACCCAAGGGTTCTATCTTCGTTCTGAGCTGAGCCGAAGCCGATGCACATCCGGAGATAATTACGGGTATGTTCTCAATCTTAGAGCAACCGTGTCTTATTATATTTGATACCGGTGCTTCTATGTCCTTTGTGTCTTCAAGTTATGTTCATAAATTAACAATCGAGCCTACTTCTAGTGAGGATACTCCCATATCCTTACCATCCGGAGAAATTATCTCTTGTTCTACTCTTTATCCAAATGTTCCAATCTCTATTGCGGGTACTATCTTTCCCGCTAATCTCCTTAAGTTTCCTCTAGCAGAGTTCGATGTAATTCTAAGTATTGATTGGTTAGCATTGTACCATGCTAGGTTCGAGTGTAGAGATCAAAGGATCTATTTAAAAAGTCCTTTAGGAATTAGAATAACCTATAAGGGATCTCATTCCCGAAAGGGTGTGTCTTTGATTTCCGCAATGAAGTTGGTGAGTATGGTAAGAAAGGGTCACCAAGCATACTTGTGTATTGTGACTTCTACAACTACCTCCTTACCAAATATTGAAGATGTACCTATAGTATGTGAATTTGTTGATGTATTCCCCGAAGACTTGCCCGGGATTCCTCCCGAGCGTGATGTTGAGTTTTCCATTGATCTTGTTCCCCGTTCTGGACCCATAGCCAAAGCTCCTTATCATATGGCTCCAACCGAATTGAAAGAGTTAAGGAAGCAACTTGACGATATGATTGAAAAAGGTTTCATTCGACCGAGTGCCTGGCCTTGGGGTGCTCCCGTTCTCTTTGTGAAAAAGAAAGATGGTTCCGTGAGGCTTTGTATCGATTACCGTGAGTTGAACTGGATTACAATCAAGAATAGGTATCCTTTGCCGAGAATTGAAGATTTGTTTAATCACCTAAAGGGTGCTTCTACTTTTTCCAAGATTGATTTGAGATCCGGATATCACCAAATTCCTGTTCGTGATGCCGATATTCCAAAAACCGCTTTTAGTACAAGATATGGTCACTTTGAGTTCAAGGTGATGCCTTTTGGATTGACTAATGCTCCCGCTATTTTTATGAATCAAATGAACCGCACTTTTAGTCAATACCTTGACAAGTGTGTGGTGGGGTTCATTGACCACATCCTTATTTTCTCCAAGACCGAAGAAGAGCATGCTATTCATCTAAGGACTATTTTGGGTGTTCTTCGTCGTCAAAACTGGTTTGCCAAATTCTCCAAGTGTGAATTTTGGTTACCTAAGGTGACCTTTCTTGGGCATGTAATTTCTAAAGAAGGTGTAATGGTGGATCCTTCTAAAATTGAGGCCGTTGTTGATTGGAAGAGTCCGACCAATGTTAGAGAATTCCGAAGTTTTCTTGGTTTAGCTGGTTATTACAGTAGATTTGTCAAAGATTTCTCAAAGCTTGCTAGACCAATGACCCAATTGTTGAAGAAAGAAACAAAGTTCGTATGGAATGAAGCTTGTGAGGCCGCTTTTCAAGAGTTAAAGAAAAGGTTGACTACCGCTCCGGTGTTGACTTTACCTGAAGATGGTGTAGACTTTGATGTCTATTGTGATGCTTCCAAGATGGGATTGGGTTGTGTACTTATGCAAATTAGGAAAGTGGTTGCTTATGCCTCGAGACAGTTGAGAGTTCATGAACTGAACTACCCTACTCATGATTTGCAATTAGCCGCCGTGGTTCATGCTTTGAAAGTGTGGCGACACTATCTTATTGGTGTTCATTGTCGCATATTCACCAATCACAAGAGTTTGAAGTACATATTTACTCAAAAAGAGTTGAATATGAGACAGAGAAGATGGTTGAAATTGGTGAATGATTATGATTTTGAATTGTTATACCATGAAGGGAAGGAAAATGTTGTTGCCGATGCTCTTAGTAGGAAATCTTCTCATGCCTTGAATGCTATGTCGGTATTACCCGATTATCTTTGTATTGAGTTTCGAAAGTTGAAGTTGAAATTCGTGGAACGTGGATTTGATTACGTTGGTCCTATGACTGCCGAACCTGTCTTTCTCCGTGAGATCCGCAAAAGCCAAGTTGATGATCCTACCTACAAGTCTATTCAATCCAAACTTCTAGAAGGAAAAGCTAAGGACTTCAAGATTGATGACAAAGGTGTCCTTCGACTCCATGACCGTTTGTTTGTACCTAATGCTCTTGACTTGAGAAAGCAAGTTCTTGATGAAGCTCACCTTTCTCCATATTCTATCCACCCCGGAGGTGATAAGATGTATAAAGACTTGAAGCTACAATTTTGGTGGCCGAATTTGAAAGGCGATGTTGTGTCATATGTTGGAAGATGTCTTACTTGCCAACAAGTGAAAATCGAACAAAAGAGGCCTAGTGGATTGCTACAACCTTTGGATATTCCACTATGGAAGTGGGAATCTATTTCTATGGATTTTGTCATGGCTTTGCCAAGGACCGTTGGAAGTAAAGATGTCGTTTGGGTTATTGTTGATCCTTTGACCAAGTGTGCCAGATTCATTCCGATCAAAGAGACTTGGAGTTTAGATCGACTAGCGAAAGCCTATGTTGATGAGATTGTTAGATACCATGGTGTTCCCAAGGAGATCATATCCGACCGAGATCCGAGGTTTTGTTCGAGATTTTGGAAGGCCTTACAAGAAGCCATGGGTAGTAAATTGTTGATGAGTACCGCATTCCATGCCGCTACCGATGGTCAGACCGAGAGGACTATTCAGACTTTAGAAGACTTGCTTAGGGCTTGTGCACTCGACTTCCAATCTAGTTGGGAAAAGAGTCTACCGTTGGTGGAGTTTTCTTACAACAATAGTTATCATGCCTTGATCAAGATGGCTCCTTATGAAGCTCTTTATGGAAGAAAATGCCGAAGTCCAATATGTTGGAATCAATTGAGTGATGTTCGTGACTTAGTCCCCGATGTTCTTGTTGAGACTATTGATCATGTGAAGGTCATTCGTGATAGAATGAAAGCCGCTCAAGACCGACAAAAATCTTATGCCGATATCCGAAGAAGACCGTTAGAATTTGAAGTTGGAGATAAAGTGTTCTTGAAAGAATCTCCGATGAAAGGTGTTAAAAGGTTTGGTGTAAAGGGTATATTGAGCCCGAAATACATTGGACCCTTTGATATTGTGAAAAGGATTGGTGCCATAGCTTACAAGTTAGACTTGCCCCCGAATTTGAAGAAAGTTCATGATGTCTTCCATGTTTCTCAATTGAGGAAGTACGTTAATGATCCAAGCCATGTCTTTCAAGCGGAAATGCCCGAGCTTGAACCAAATTTGTCCTTTGAAGAGAAGCCAATTCGCATTCTAGATCGCAAGGATAAGAAGTTGAGAAGTAAAGTGGTGCCCTTAGTGAAAATCTTGTGGAGATGTGCTAATGTTGAAGAAGAGACGTGGGAAACGGAAACTTCTATGCGTATTAATTATCCAAGCCTATTCGAATAAGGTATCTTTCTTTCGCTCAAGTTTCGCGGGCGAAACTTTGTAAAAGGTGGGGTGATTGTAACACCCGCAAATGTACCCTATTTTTATATCAAAAATATTATACGGATACTTTTCAGCAAAATTTTAGATTTAGTCTAGAATTTATTTTTCCCGTATCTAATCTAGAAAGTCCGAGTTCGTTTTCGGACTTTACTCGAAAATCCGAGTGAGTTACGTCTTAAGGCGTTTATGGGCTTTTTCCATGATTTTTCCACTTACTCCCTTACACTACCCTTAAACCCTAATGCACTGAAAGAAACAAGGAAACAAGCACAATGTAGACAAAGAAGCTAAGCTTAGGACACTCAAAGTTTGTTCTGTTTTGTTTGGACTGAATACTGAAAGAAAGAGATAGAACCTTAACCAAAGCACAAAGCCAATGGTTGAGGGTTGAACCTCGATCCCAGCACACAGCTAAGGGTCTAAGCTCACTTCCAAGCACACAGCAAAGGAAGTTTCTCAAGCACACAGCCAAGAGATAAAAACAGAAACAAAGGTTTCAGTTTTTGTGTTTACTTCAAATCTACCTTTCATTCATTAGTAATAGGCCTTATATAGGCAATGAGATTACATCTTACTCGTTTATTACATCCTAGGGCCATAATTGGCTTAGAAAAGAAACAGAAATAATAGCTACATTGTTCAGAACTAAAGCAATAAAGTAGAAAAGCAGTTCTAATGAGACAATCTGACTTAATTGATTTGTTTAGGTTGATCTGGTGAAGGGAGGACTTTCAGGCTTGATTATTGAGCCAGACTAGAGTGGGATTAGTGCCAAAGGTTCTGCTAAAGGACCCTCGAGCTGGTTTGTTCAAAATAGGAAAGTCTGATAGTGACATTTGAACTACTGCAAAAAGGCTGAATTGTGAACAGTTTGAATTTGTCCTTAAGCTAACTTTTGTTGTGTGCATTTCCTGGAGAAGAATTCTTGGACAAAGTTGTAGAGGACCCTCCCTGGGACCAATATTGATCATTGGTTAGGTTTGTTTGAGTGTGTAAGGCCCCCATGGACCCTGTTTAGAAGGACTTTGACTGACTGGTTGTGGCTGAGGGTTGTTGCTGTTGTGTTGGGTTTGTTTTGTTGTTGGCTGGTTGTTGTCTTGGCTAAGACTTGGGAAGTGGATGGCTAGGCATTGTCCTGGCTGGTGGGGTGTTGTTTTTGTTGGCATGAAATGGTTGTTACTTGGGCTGAATAAGGCATTGTCATAGCTAGTCATGGTATTGGCTGCATTGTTGTTGTTGTCTTGAGCTTGTGTCTTGCCCTGATCATGTACTCCTGTTGCAACCTCCCCTTATTGAAAAGGATTTGTCCTCAAATCTTCATCACCTTCATCATCTGATTCACCATGGTAGGGGCTCAGGTCTCCAACATTGAAGGTAACATGGACACCATAACTTCCTGGTAGATCCACCTTGTAAGCATTAGGACCCAGCTTCTCCAATATTTCAAATGGTCCATCAGCTCTTGGCATGAGCTTGTTTCTTCTCTTGTCTGGAAATCTCTCCTTTCTTAAATACAACGAGAGAAGATCCTCTACTTTGAACTCCCTTGCTTTCTTAGGCCCTTTGGATCTAGCCTTGTATAACTCATTGGATTTCCCAATCTGTTTCTTGACTTGCTCATGAATCTGTATCATTTGTTCAGCTCTTTTCTTTGCATCATAGTTTTCTTTGCTTCCTTTAACTGGGCCAGGTCTGTAGGCATGAGAGGATTAGTACCATAAACTGTTTCAAAAGGACTTTTACCTGTGCTGCTAGAGGGAGCTCTGTTGAAGGCAAACTCAGCTTGTGCTAGCCTGAGATCCCAATCTTTCAAGGATTTTGAAACAATGCTCCTCAAGATCTTCCCTAAGGTCCTGTTAGTGACTTCTATCTGCCCATCAGTTTGAGGATGGTGAGAAGTACTAAACAGTAGCCTAGTCTTCAATAGCCTCCACAATGTCCTCCAGAAGTGACTCATGAACTTTGTGTCTCTATCTGAGACAATGCTCCTAGGTACACCATGTAACTTGACAACCTCCTTGAAGTATAGCTCAGCCACTCCCAAGGCATCTTCAGTCTTTTTACAAGCAATGAAATGTGCCATCTTACTGAACCTATCTACAACCACCATGATGGAATCCTTTCCCCTTTGAGTTCTTTGTAGTGCTACAATGAAATCCATGCTGAGATCTTCCCATGGCTTTTTTGGTACTGGGAGTGGTGTGTAAGGACCAGCCTGAAAATGTGCTTTGGCTAGCTGACAAGACCTGCACCTCTTGAGAGCATCTTGCACATCTCTGAGCATCTTAGGCCAATAGAACTGATCTTGTAGTATATCATAGGTCTTCTGTACCCCAAAGTGACCAGCAAGGCCATTGGAGTGAACTTCTTTGACCAGCAGTCCCCTATAAGGTCCCTTAGGTACACATAGTTTGTTTTCATAGAATAGGTAGCCTTCCTGGGCTGTGTATTTGCTCCCCTTCTTAACTTTTCCTTCCTGATGCACCTCCCATTCATGCTTGAATCTGGGTCTTCCTGGTAGAGCTCTTTCATGAATTCAAAACCCAACACCCTTTGTTCCATGAAGGTTAACATCATAGATCTTCTAGACAGTGCATCAGCTACAATATTGTTCATGCCCTCTTTATATTTGCTGGAGAATGAGAAGGATTGTAATAACTCTACCCATTTGGCATGTCTGGGGTTGAGTTGATGCTGCCCATTGATGTACTTGAGGGCTTCATGATCAAAATGTAGCACAAATGGCTTAGGCTTTAAGTAGTGCCCCCAATGGTTCAATGCTCTCACAATGGCATAGAATTCCTTGTCATATGTGGAGTAATTAAGCTTAGCCCCATTTAACTTATCACTGAAGTATGAAACAGGCTTCTTCTCTTGTGTAAGTACATCTCCTATGCCAAGGCCACTGGCATCACACTCTACCTCAAAGAGTTTGTTGAATTCTGGTAGAACCGATATTAGAGATTTGCACAATAGCTCCTTGATCAGGTTGAAGGACTTCTCAGCTTTATCACTACACTTGAACTCTCCCTTCTTCATGCATTTAGTAATAGGGGCCATGATGGACCTAAACCCCTGTATGAACCTTCTGTAGAAGGATGCTAGACCATGAAAACTTCTAACATCAGTCACAGTTTGAGGGAGTGGCCATTCCTTGATTGCCTTAACCTTCTCAGGGTCAACTGCTACCCCTTCTTTAGAAATGATGAACCCAAGGAAGTAAACCTCAGGCTGCATGAAAGTGCACCTTTCCAATTTGCCATACAGTTTGTTCTCCCTTAGAACCTCAAACAATAATCTCAGATGCTGCATATGTTCTCCCTTAGTTGAGCTATAAACAAGAATGTCATCAAAGTAAACCACCACACACTTGCCTAAGTATGGCCCATGTTTAGTTTTGAAAGCTGTTTTCCACTCATCTCCTGCTCTTATCCTTACTTGGTGATAGCCCTGCCTTAGATCAATCTTTGTGAACACTTGAGCCCCACTCAACTCATCTAGAATATCATTAAGTCTAGGTATGGGGAACCTATACTTAATAGTAATGTTGTTGTTGGCTCTACTGTCAATGCATATACGCCAGGTCCCATCCTTCTTTGGTACAAGCAAAGCTGGTACAGCACAAGGGCTGAGGGACTCCCTGACATAACCCTTGTTTAGCAGCTCACCTACTTGAAGTTGGAGCTCTTGTGTAGCCTTAGGATCACTCCTGTAAGCTGGGTTGTTGGGTAGGATAGCTCCAGGTACTAGGTCAATGTGGTGTTCTGTTGGACCAATTTCATAGTTTTGATAATGACATGTGTTTACGTAATAATATGTTTTACTCGATATATCATATGCGTGTAATTGTGTGCTTTAGTCTTATTATAGCTAGCAACAATTATGAAAAGAAAGATCAAAGTTAGGCATAACTTTGATAAAGTCTGTGAGACAAAGTTATAACAACTTCAGGAATAACTTTGGAAGTGAACATGAAAGTGATAGCTAACCAGGCATAACTTTAAAGAAAATCGCTTCAAACAAGATCTACATAAAACTACACAAACTCGAGATGGAGGTCTTTGTGATTCGATATGAAGATATGATCCGTTACTGAAGATCCTTGTGAGATTAGATAGTATAGGTCGTCAATTTTTCGGTAACTATTCCATTCGAGAGATTTTATGTTCACAGTTATAGCTTTAGTCTATGACTTTGGATGATAAAATATTGATGCATGATTTTTGAAATAAAATGTTTTGAAATGTTTTCAAAAAGTGAAAGAGTATTTTTATATTTATCAAAAGTTTTATTAGAGAATATATTTGTGAGATTCTATTGGTTAGTAATACAACTTATGGGTTGTCATGCTACCTAGGGTTTCTAATATATTCTATCTCAATTTGTTGTTAACCTAATTAGCCCACCTAGTGTTTGAGCCATCTAGGGTTTCGTGAAAACCTAGTTTGTGCCACCTAGGGATTCGTGCCTCCTAGGGTTTCGTGAGCTAGGAATCCGGCCTCCATAGGTTTGTTTTCCTTGTTTACCTAATCTAGGATTCTACTATAACTTTACAACAATATTTTGAGATATTAAGATAAATATATTTCTATAAGATAAACCAAATAATATTTTTGAGATAAGAAGTTCTAAAAAGATAAGCAATATTATTTTAATATAAGATAAGTATCTTTATTAAATATTATACTAGGGTTTTAGATCTACTATGATTCTACTACTATAAATACTCATTCACATACAAATTGCAAAATGACACGAAACACACAACATATCACACGGCTATTTATTTTACTTGTGTTGATTTTCCAAAATCGTTTTAAAGCAAACCTTTGAGCAAATATTTATTATTTTTAGAGTTTGTTTGTAAAAGAGTCGTGCATCAATTATTATCAATCGCTTGAGTGAAATACGCTATTGGAAAATAGTACATCATTATAAGCTTACAATTCTTTAACGGGAATCTGTGTGAGTTATATTGTACTTTCTTATTAGCGTAAGATAGTATAGAGTATTTAGCGATACTCACCTTGAGTTATAATCATAGTGTTGATTATACGAGTGGGTTGGTAATTTTTGTAATCCGTAGAAAGGTACTAAAAATTATTAATCGAGAATAGTGGACGTAGGTTTCAAAGTGTGAAACTGAACCACTTCAAAAATCGTGTGCCTCTCTCTTATCTCTTTACTTTTCGTTATTTCGTTATTCGCGCTTACTTTGATTAATTAATTAGTTGATTTTAATTCATAAGATCAAATAATTAATTACATATCATATAAATCGAAAAAGTGGGTCTAGTTTTTAATACTCAATTCACCCCCCCCCCCCCTCTTTCGTATTCGATCAATAGACTCTACAATTGGTATCAGAGACTCGTGCTCTTGATTGCCTTACAGGAATGAGTCTGATCCATTTATCCTTTTATTTTTATTTATTTTCCGCTGCATTTAATTCTATTTTAATGGATTCCAAACATCTGAAGTGTCCCGTATTCGATGGGAAGAACTACAGTCTATGGAAAAATATGATGACCCATTTCATAAAGGGTAACGATTGGGAGTGTTGGCTAATCATTAAGAATGGTCCCAATAAGATCATGCTTGGAACGGCTACTGGCACTTCCATCGAAAAGAAAGAAGATGACTATGTTGAGGCAGATTATAAGAAAGCTGAGAAAAATTCAAATGCTATCAGTCTGTTGCAAAACGGCATGACTCATACAGAATTTGATCGTTTCTCATCTAGTTCTACTGCCAAGGAAATATGGGATGGTCTAGAGTTAGCCTATGAGGGGACAACTGTTGTCAAAAAGCAACGTATTGCACTACTTATGCGAAAATACGAACTGTTCT
Source organism: Heliosperma pusillum (assembly GCA_022085475.1). Classification (NCBI taxonomy): domain Eukaryota; kingdom Viridiplantae; phylum Streptophyta; class Magnoliopsida; order Caryophyllales; family Caryophyllaceae; genus Heliosperma; species Heliosperma pusillum. The sequence continues at coordinate 16,134 of JAIUZE010028461.1, forward strand.
CCATGGAACAAAATGAATCGCTTGACAGCATGTCCACTCGCTTCTCTAGTATCATTAATGAATTAAAAAATCTTGGAAAAACTTTTGACTCCGAGGAAATTGCCAGGAAGATCCTTAGAAGTCTATCTAAACGATGGAGACCTAAGGTGACGATAATTGAGGAATGTAAAGACCTATCTGACCTATCTTATCAAGAGCTACTTGGAACCCTAATGGCTCACGAGATTACTCTTGATGAAGATGAGGCAAATGATAGTAATAGCAAGAAAGTGGCTTTACAAGCCGAATCTAGTGAAAGACATGATTCGGATCTTGAAGATGAAACAGTGTTATTTGCTAGACGTTTTAAGAAAAAATTCTTTAATAAACCACAAGGGAAAAGGTTTAACAATAACACTAACAAACCTTACAAAAAGCCAATTGAGTCAAAAGGGTCTCTTTCTAGTCGTGGTTGTTTCAAATGTGGGGATAATGATCACATGATCAAAGATTGCCCCACATGGAAGAAAATCAAAGACAAAAATCAACAAGACAAAACCAAGAAGGAATTCAAGCAAGTGATGATGGCTTATTGCTGGGGAGATCTCGACACAGAGGACGACGAGTCAGAGGAAGAGGAAGTCGCCAACTTGTGTCTAAGCAACGGCAGTCTTGACCTAATTTCTGACAGTGACAATGAAAGCGAATCCGAGATGTGTCTTGTTGGCAATTCAGATTCAGAACCAGATTCAGAAGATGACGAAGAGGTTAGTCATCTTGAACTTAAAAAGCAAGTTAAGAATTTGTCTAAGAAGTCCTTAATTAAGTATTTTGAAGAAGCCTTAGATCATTGTCATGAACAGAGTCTTGAATTAAAAGATCTTAAAGAAAAAATTCTTGATATTGCTGAGGAAAACCAACTTCTAAAGGCCAAAGCTAAAAAGCTCAAGTCTAAAGTTATGGCAACTTCAGCTATAACTTCAGACAAGACAAATGTTGAGAAAGAAGCTCTTGAGTCTAAAGTTATAGCTATTGAAGCTATAATCTCAGAGTTAAAGCTCAACATTAATCATCTTCAAGCCAAAGTTATAGCTAATGAAGCTATAACTTTAGAATTGAAGAAAGTCAATGAGCTTTTACAATCTGAAGCTAAGGCAAAGGAAGTTGTTATCCTTGATCACGAGAAAGTAAACTCCTTTCTCTCTCAGCAATTGAAAGATATAAAGGCTGAATTCTCCCAAGCTAAGAGTCAACATAATGAGGAGAAACTTATCTTGAACAAACGTTTCAATGACTATCGTGAAAATTTCAAAAAGAACAATCCCTCCAAAGACTCGAATGTAGACCATTCGCCACGCGAAAAAGAAATTCAGTCTTTGAAGGAATTGCTCCTACATGCACGAAAAGTTCATGATAAGTGGGAAGGAAGTCAAAAGGTCTTAGACTTCCTTACCGAACAGTCTAACAATAACATGAAGATGGGTCTAGGTCATGAATGCTATAGTCGTAGAGACCATGATAAGTGCAAATCCACTCCGTCGGACAGTGATTTCAGAAGAAGGAAGTATGTCAATCTTTCAGAATATCTGATTTGCAATTATTGTGGTCACAACGGTCATGTTAAAGATAATTGTGTTAAATATGTTAACGACAACAAAAATCAAACTGATTTTGTGAAAGATCATGACGCGTCCAGTGTTAATGAGTCTGAATCTGAGCCTCAACGTGATGAGGTTAGGAATAATGAGTTTAGATGGTTTTATGACATGGCTTTCGATTACACATCAGTACCTTCAAAATCTAAACCTAATGTGAATCAGAAGCAGTCATTTAAAACCAATGTGCGTCGCAGCAATAACAAACATTATAATAAACCTAGCAAACCCTATCCTAAGAAAAAAAAAATTGTCAAACAGGTATGGGTTAGGAAGGATCAAATATATAGAGTCACTAACCACAAAGGACCCAACTTAGAGTGGGTACCTAAAAGTTGTATTTTATTCTCTTGCAGATAATAGTGAAAGAAAATAATCTATGGTATCTCGACAGTGGGTGTTCGAGACACATGACCGGAAACAAGAATCTTTTTCTTTCACTAGAGCCCTTCAACAGTGGCAAGGTCACCTTTGGAGACAACAAAAAGGGAAATATAATCGGTGTAGGTAAGATTGGTATATCTTCTTCACATGCTATTAATAATGTATATCTGATAGATGGCCTTAAGCATAATCTACTAAGCATCTCTCAACTATGTGACAAAGGCAACAAAGTTGTTTTTCATTCAAATGTTTGTCGTATCATAGTTGAAGGTACTAGTAATGTTATCTTAGAAGGTCTACGTAAACAAAACGTGTATATGATTGATTTAAACAAAGTCACTACAAGTTCCTTTACGTGCATGAAAGTCACTATGGATTATTCATGCTTGTGGCATAAGAGGTTTGCACACATCAGTCCAACGATTTTAAAGAAACTCAAGTCTTAGGATTTAGTTGAGGGTCTACCCTCAATCAAATTCGAACAAGAAAAGATGTGTGACTCATGTGCCCGTTGTAAACAAGTTAGATCTTCATTTAAACCGAAACGAGTAGTAAGTACAGAGCATCCACTTGAGTTGGTACACATGGATTTGTGTGGACCTATGAAAGTCAGAAGCCGCGGTGGATCAAGGTACGTATTCGTCCTAGTCGACGACTACTCAAGGTACGTATGGCCTATCTTTCTCTTTACTAAAGATGAAACTTTTGATGAGTTTGTAGTACTGATGAAGCTCGCCCAAAACAAGTATTATAAAAAGTTAGTTTCCATTCGTACGGATCATGGCACCGAATTTGATAATCAAGCTTTTATAGAATATTGTAGGGAGAATGGTGTAGGACATAACTTTTCTGCACCACGAACCCCACAACAAAATGGTGTCGTGGAACGTATGAATAGAACATTAGAGGACATGGCCCGCACTATGCTTTTGTGTAGTGGCCTTCCTAAGAGCTTTTGGGCATAAGCCATTAGTACTGCATGCTATGTGCACAATAGAGCTATGATTAGACCTATTCTCAAAAAGACTCCCTATGAACTTTTAAGAGGGAGAAAACCCAATATAGCTCACCTTCGTTGCTTTGGTAGTAAATGTTTTGTCCAGAACAATGGGAAAAGTAATTTGAGCAAATTTGATCCACGAAGTGACGAAGCTGTGTTTGTTGGCTCTTCTAATCATAGTAAAGCTTTTAAAGTTTTTAACAAAAGAACGTTGTGCTTAGAGGAAAGTGTTCATGTTGTATTTGATGAGGATAATGTGCCTGAACAAGTTGAACAGAATGAAGAAGAAGACATGAATGATCCAGACTTTCGCCTTTCAAGGGAAGACGAGCCAGTTATTAATGAAGAAGCTATTGAAGGAATCAACGATGAACTTGATAAATCCGCAAATGACGTTGAACAGAGAACTGAGACAATTGTTGATGATACGAATGTCTCTTCTCAAAACAAGGAAAAGGAAAATGAAGTTATAGCTGATGATGCTATAACTTTGAACCAGAACCAAGATGGTGTAACTGAAGTTGTACCAACTTCAACTATAACCCCAGAGTCCAGCTCAGGGGGAACCAATCTTGATTCTGAATCATTTGAGGAAAGTGAAAGTTCATCAGATGATGATGAGCCTAGGAACTCTATGAAATAGAAATATAAGAGTTCTCATCCTATGGATAGTATCCTGGGAAGTTTGACTAAAGGAGTTCAGACTAGGCGAACATTAAATAACTTTTGCTCATTCTACTCAGTTCTGTCTACCATAGAGCCTACCAACATCAAGGAAGCTCTTGCAGAATCCGACTGGATTGTGGCTATGCAAGAGGAGCTTCAACAGTTCGAACGAAATAAAGTATGTCACCTCGTGCCACGACCTTCTAGTCGAACTGTGCTTGGTACTCGATGGGTATTCAGAAATAAATTAGATGATTCAGGAGTTATAGTTCGTAACAAGGCTCGATTGGTCGTTCAAGGTTATAATCAACAAGAAGGGATTGATTATGACGAGACATTTGCTCCAGTAGCAAGACTTGAAGCTATTCGCTTGCTCATCGCCTTCGCAGCTCATAAAGGAATGAAATTATTCCAAATGGACGTTAAGACTGCATTTCTTAACGGTTATTTGGAAGAAGAGGGTTTTGTTGAACAACCTCCTGGATTTTTGAATAGCAAGTTTCAAAACCATGTTTTTAAACTCGATAAAGCTTTATATGGTTTGAAACAAGCGCCTAGGGCTTGGTACGACAGATTGTCAAAATTTCTATTACAAAACAATTTTAAAAGAGGATCTGTCGACAAAACCCTATTTCTAAAATACGAGGGTTCTAATTTACTTGTTGCTCAAATTTATGTAGACAATATTATTTTTGGTTCTACTAACAACAAATTGTGCAAGTATTTTTCAGATCTTATGATCTCTGAATTTGAAATGAGCATGATGGGAGAATTGAAATTCTTCCTAGTATTTCAAATTCAACAAACCAAAGAAGGGATAAAGATTCACCAACAAAAATATGTCAAGGAGCTAATCAGAAAATTTGGTATGGAAAACGCTCATCCAATGGACACGCCTATGGTAACTGACAAAAAGTTGACCTTAGACGAAAATGGTAAGTCCGTAGATGAGACTACATATCGAGGTATGATTGGTTCTTTATTATATTTGACTGCAAGTAGACCTGACATTATGTTCAGTGTATGTGTCTGCGCTAGATTTCAATCTTGTCCTAAGGAATCACATATGATTGCAGTTAAACGTATCTTGAGATACTTAATTGGTACATCTAACTTATATTTATGGTATCCACTTGAGTGCAATTTCGATCTAGTAGGATATTCAGACGCAGATTATGCGGGATGTTCTTTAGATAGAAAAAGTACCTCTGGATTTGCTACGTTTGTTGGACCATGCATAATTACTTGGGGCTCAAAGAAGCAAAATTCGGTTGCATTATCTACTGCAGAAGCCGAATATATCGCTGCAGGACTGGTATGTTCTCAACTACTTTGGTTAAAGCAACAACTATGTGATTATGGTGTTAATGTTGGTTGTATGCCTGTTTTCTGTGATAATACGAGTGCTATTATTATTTCTAAGAACCCAGCTCAGCATTCTCGTACTAAGCATATAGACATTAGACATCATTTTTTGCGTGACCATGTAGAAAAGGGCAACATTAAACTCGAATTTTGTAGTACTGACAATCAATGGGCTGACATTTTAACAAAGGCGTTAGCGAGAAGACGTTTTGAGATTTTGCGGTTGGAAATTGGTTTAATCGGTAGCAATTAAATTCATCTTATTTATTTTGTGAACCTGCGTGACTGGCTAGAATAAGACGAGATTGTATGACTGTGTCCGCATATTTCATTGCTAGTATATTTGTGTTTAATATTATATATTTTACGTGAGTATCTTGCATATTGAGTGTTTTATGGAAATTGAATTATGAACCACATATTTGCCAAATACCTATCTTATTCACTTTCCAAAATTGAGCAAAATTCTACCCATGTATCCTATGCTAGCCGAAATTCTCAAATAAAATCACCTTACCATATCTTTTTATTTACCAAATTCTATCCTTACCATATCCCAACAATTAACCACCCAATATTCCTTTTCCTACCAAAATTCAAATTAAAAAAAAAAAAAAAGGAAATAAGGACTTGGAGCAGGCACCCCATGTGCCAAGTACAAAAGCACAATACCCAATTCTTACACCTCATTATTACCTTTCACTTTCACCACATCAATACTCAACCAATGTTTTTAGTCCTTCTCCTTCCTCACGGCAACCCACAACAAACAACAAAAAATTACCCAAACCTTCAACCTTCATCCATGGCTTCCACTAGATCAAAACTCTCCAAAAACCCAAATCCTAAAACTCCAAAGCCTAGTATGCCCACAAATACCTCTCCTAATCCCACACAAAAAACTCCTACCATGAACCAAACCGAGTCCGGTGCGGGTCTTGAGGGTACAAAAAGAAGACGGTTAAAGAAGGGCAAAGGTAGACTCCAAGACGAAGCTACAACCGAAGTTGCTGACACGGTTCCCGAGGTGATTACACGGGTTACACTCTGTGATTTTTCGCCTCAAGAAACATCTTCCGGGCTTGATAAACTCCGTCTCACGAAAGACGAAAGAAAGCTTGTAAACCGAGTTGCTCAGTACGGAATACACGGTGGTCGTTATTATCCGAAAGCTTGGTGTGACAAATATAGGGCTTTAGGATTCTTTACCGACTTTCTAAATTTTCAAGAATGGGAAACCGTAGCACAGTTTTCGGGTCCAGTCTATCCGATTGAGGTAATACAGTTTTTCGCTTCTGTTTCGTTAACCAATGGGGTGTTGAATGCTGTTATTAATGGTCGTTCAGTTTCGATTTCCGTGACGGACTTTTGTACTCTGTTTTCGGTTCCTGATGATGGAATCAAAATCAATCCGAGTACGTCATGGGATGAACTGACGGACATGGCTAACTTGGAATTTAAGAAATATTTTGATGTTGGGGCGTCGTTGTCGAGTTGTCTGTTGGCGGGAAGTGTGTCACCAAAATTGAAATTTTTGTTAAACTTTTTATGGAATACCGTCATTCCGCGTCGGGGAGGACTGGACAAGATTGCATGCTATGAGATGTTGGTTGTGAAGCATTGGTTGGAGGGAAACCAGGTTAATTTACCTTTTCTTGTCTTTTCTCGTATTTCAAAAACCGCTTTTTCGGTGACCGAAGACAAAATCTATTCAACTCTTGATTTACCCTATGGAATGTGGGTGTCACGACTCCTTGAGTCAAAAGGGGTCGTAAATGTGAACAATTATGGGGTTACCGTAAAAGATGACATGTGTGACACGTTCTTGAAATTCATGAAGTTTGATGCTAATGGACCGAAATTGATGTTTTTGACAAAAGGGGGTTCGATCGGGATGCAGCCGGTTGGGGCTGATTTTTCAGGAATTGAGTCAAAATTGGATATGTTCATGGGAAGTGTGATGGAGCGCTTAGACGCGCAGGACAAAAAGATTGATGCGGTATTGGACAAGGTTGTTCAAGCCGTGGCAGTGGGTTCCACTAGCTCCACCCGTGACCAAGGTGGGTCGGGTGTAAGTCGTGAGATGAGGACGTGGATGACGGGTATGGATGATCGCCTAGCTAAATTGGAACGGAACATTGTTGATTGTTGACAAGAAATGTATAGGCAAAGGGATCGGATGACATATTTGGTGAGCCAAGGCGGTTCTTTGGTTAAGAGTGGTACGGAAATGCGTGAGGGGATGCGTACTATCTTTGATGCGACGGAGGCTCTTTCATTAAAAGTTCAGAACTTTGACGTGTGCCTCACCGCTCAAGCTACACATGTGTCCTCGTGTCTTGACCGACTCTCCACTCTTGAGTACCGCACTAGGCCCGGTTATAAAGCACCCTAATCTAACCCGCCCACCCAAAATGCTTTGATTTTCTATCCTTGTTTGCTTATCTCTTGAACTACTTAACCAATTCGGCCCATTTTGGCTTGGTTAAACTTTGTTCCAATTCGGCCCAATGGCAATTAATACTCTATTTTGTGGTTTGTAGTTCATAATTAACATTTGCACTTGATTTTGCTTGGTATATATCGTTTTATATTGCGTATTTTGCATATCTATTTCTTGCCTTGACATGTGTTATTCTAGTCGTTTCATGTCTTTGTTCTTGTCTTTTCAATGATGCCAAGAGGGGGAAGAAATGATATGATTTGAGTCTTTGCTTAAGCTTGCTCCTTGTCAAGACTCGTTATCTCTTAAATTCTCTCAAGCTATAACTTTGGCTAAGTTGTTTTGTTCTTGCGATCAAAGTTGCTATAACTTTGGAGTGCTTTGTTGAGGGGGAACCATACTTAGTCACATTGTTAAGAGGAAATCATAAGAGACTTGTCATCATCAAAAAGGGGGAATTTGTTGGACCAATTCGATAGTTTTGATAATGACATATGTTTACGTGATAATGTGTTTTACTCGATATATCATATGCGTGTAATTGTGTGCTTTAGTCTTATTATAGCTAGCAACAATTATGAGAAGAAAGATCAAAGTTAGGCATAACTTTGATAAAGTCTGTGAGACAAAGTTATAACAACTTCAGGAATAACTTTGGAAGTGAACATGAAAGTTATAGCTAACCAGGCATTACTTTAAAGAAAATCGCTTCAAACAAGATCTACATAAAACTACACAAGACTCGAGATGGAGGGTCTTTGTGATCAAGATGAAGAGATGATCCGTATTTTGAAGATCTTTGTGAAGATTAGATAGTATAGGTCGTCATTCGGTAACTATTCCATTCGAGAGATTTTATGTTCAAAGTTATAGCTTTAGTCTATGACTTTGGATGATAAAATATTGATGCATGATTTTGGAAATAAAATGTTTTGAAATGTTTTCAAAAGTGAAAGAGTATTTTTATATTTATCAAACGTTTTATTAGAGAATATATTTATGAGATTCTATTGGTTAGTAATACAACTTATGGGTTGTCATGCTACCTAGGGTTTCTAATATATTCTATCTCAATTTGTTGTTAACCTAATTAGCCCACCTAGTGTTTGAGCCACCTAGGGTTTCGTGAAACCTAGTGTTTGTGCCACCTAGGGATGCGTGCCTCCTAGGGTTTTGTGAGCTATGGATTTCGGCCTCCTTAGGTTGTTTTCCTTGTTTACCTAATCTAGGACTCTACTATATCTTTACAACAATATTTTGAGATATTAAGGTAAATATATTTCTATAAGATAAACCAAATAATATTTTGAGATTAAGATATTTCTAAAAGATAACCAAATATTATTTTATGATAAGATAAGTATCTTTATTAAATATTATACTAGGGTTTTAGATCTACTATGATTCTACTACTATAAATACTCATTCACATACAAATTGCAAAATGACACGAAACACACAACATATCACACGGCTATTTATTTTACTTGTGTTGATTTTCCAAAATCGTTTTAAAGCAAACCTTTGAGCAAATATTTATTATTTTTAGAGTTTGTTTGTAAAAGAGTCGTGCATCAATTATTATCAATCGCTTGAGTGAAATACGCTATTGGAAAATAGTACATCATTATAAGCTTACAATTCTTTAACGGGAATCTGTGTGAGTTATATTGTACTTTCTTATTAGCGTAAGATAGTATAGAGTATTTAGCGATACTCACCTTGAGTTATAATCATAGTGTTGATTATACGAGTGGCTTGGTAATTTTTGTAATCCGTAGAAAGTTACTAAAAATTATTAATCGAGAATAGTGGACGTAGGTTTCAAAGTGTGAAACTGAACCACTTCAAAAATCGTGTGCCTCTCTCTTATCTCTTTACTTTTCGTTATTAAGTTATTCGCGCTTACTTTGATTAATTAATTAGTTGATTTTAATTCATAAGATCAAATAATTAATTACATATCATATAAATCGAAAAAGTGGGGCTAGTTTTTAATACTCAATTCCCCCCCCCCCCCCCTCTTTCGTATTCGATCAATAGACTCTACATGTTCTATTCCCCTAAGTGGTGGCAGTCCACTAGGGAGCTCAGAAGGAAAGACATCACCATAAGCTTCTAGAATAGAATTGACCTCCTCAGGGATATCAACCATGCTTATCCCAGTATCCTTGGCAAGCATTATGTACACAGGTTGTAACTCACTTAGCTCTTGCACTATTTCTGACTCACTTATCAACATGACTTCCTTGGAAGCCTCACTTATGAGGGGTGGGTTTATCTTTAAAGCAGGGGGTAAAGGTGCCAGGATGACTTTTTTCTTCCCAAACTTAAAAGTGTAGGTGTTGTCCCTCCCATGGTGAATAGCATCCCTATCAATTTCCCATGGCCTTCCCAGCAAGAGGTGACAAGCATCCATAGGTAGAATATCACACAAACTTTCATCAACATACCCTTTATCAATTGAGAAAGGTACAATACACTGCTTATCCACCTTAATCTCAGCTCCTTTGTTCAACCATCTGAGTTTGTAAGGTAGGGGGTGGTCCTTGGTGGGTAGAGCTAGTTTGTCTATCAGGGTTTTGGAGGCCACATTAGTGCAGCTTCCACCATCAATAATGAGATTGCAGACCCTACCCTTGATAGTACATCTGGTCCTAAAAATCTGGTGTCTCTGGTCCTCTTCTAAGGGCTGAGGTTGAGCATGCATTACCCTCCATGTTACCAAACTTAACCCAGCATCAGGCTCTATCAACTCCTCACTAGCCTCTATCTCAGGCTCTTCCATTTCATCATCACAGACCAACACCTCATCCTCTCCCCAATGAATTACTTCTAGGGTGCTCAGGGCTCTTTTAGATGGACATTCTCTAGCAAAATGTCCATATCCTTGACATTGAAAACACTTTTTGAGAGGGGTAGTTTTTCTTTGGCCTGCATCAACAGCCTTGCCTTTATCAGGGTTGAAAGGAGTCTTAGTAGGAATCACAGGTTCTCCTATCTTGACTCCTACAAAGGGTTTGAAGGTAGGGGTTCTAGCAGGTGTCTTAGAGGCACTGGCTTTTCCTTTCCCTAACTTTTCTACCCTTAAAGACAAGTTGATAGCTTCCTCAAAGGAGTATATATTCTGTAGCCTGACTTTACTAGCTATCCTCTCATCCAAACCTTCTAAGAACCTAGCTATCTTTTGCTCAGGTTTCTCAACAACCTCACATTGCAGTGTGAGTTGTTCAAAGTCCCTTAGATAAGACTCTACAGGTCTTTGGTCTTGTTTCAGGTGAGTGAGCTTAAAGAACATGTCCTGAGTGTAGTCCCTAAAGACAAACTTAGCCCTCATTTTCTTTTTCAGTTTGAGCCATGACTTAACAGGTTCTTTCCCTTCCCTCACCCTCAAGGTTTTCATGTTTTCATACCACAGTGAGGCATAACCTTTTAGTTTCATGAAAGCAACCTTAAAAGCCTTTCTATCAGTGTATCCTTTAAACTCAAAGACTCTTTCTACAGACCTCAACCAATCTAGGAAATCATCAGGGTTCATGCTACCTAGAAAGTCAGGGATTTCTACCTTTATGTCTTTGTCTTGGTGTCTGAGAAGACTTTGATCTGAGCCATCTGAGTCTGACATTTCAAATTGATCTACAGGTTGCCTCCTCCTTCCTCCGCCTTGTGGGAAAGGTGCTCCTCTTCCTCGACCTCTGCCCCCTCTTGTGTCATTGTTCTGTTGGCCCTCAAGAAGTTCATTGACCGACCTGGAGACTTCCATCACAGTTCTGACAAGACCTTGAACTGTGGTTTCAAGACCTGTAATTCTCTCTTCACTCATGGTTGATTTTTGTGTTTTTAATGTAGTTATGCAACGGGAGTATGTGACCAAGCCAAGACACGAGCCATGACAAGAGCTCAAGACAAGACACAAACTCAAGACAAGACTCAACATCAAAACAACAACCTACATTCAGACAACACCATGACCAGCTATGACAATGTTCTATTCAGTCCAAGCCACAACCACTTCAAGCCTGCTAAGACAACACCACCACGACCAGAACAAAGCCTAGCCATCCACTTCCCAAGACTAGGCCACAACAAAGCTCAGCCAACAGCCCAACAAACCCAACACAACAAAAACAGCCCCCAGCCAAAAACAGCCTATCACAGCCTTTCTAAACAATGTCCATGGGGCCCCACACAATCAAACAAGCCTAACCAACCCTCAAACCTATGTCTTGGGAAGGTCCTCTACAACTTTCCCCAGGACTTCCCTCCCCAGAAACAAACACACCAAGAGTTAGCTTAGGGACAACTTCAGACTGTCCAGATTTCAGCCTTTTTGCAGTAGTTAACATGTCACTATCAGACTTTCCTCTTATGATCAAACAAACTCGAGGGCCTTTTAGAGGGACCTTTGGCACCCATCCCACTTCAGTTGAGCTCAAGAATCAAGCTCAGAAGTCCACCCCTCCACCAGTTTCAACCCCAACAAACCCATTAAGGCAGATTGTCCTATTAGAACTACTTTTCTACTTTATTGCTTTATGCTGAACAATGTAGCTGTTATTTCTGTTTCTTTTTGCAAGCCAATTGTGGCCCTAGGATGTATTGAACGAGTAGGATGTAATCTCCTTGCCTATATAAGGCCTTTTCCTAATGAATGAAAGACAGATTTGAAGTAAAACATAAAACTGAAACCTTGTTTCTGTTGAAATCTCTTGGCTGTGTGCTTGAGACAAATTCCTTTGCTTTGTGCTTGGAAGTGAGCTTGGGTCCTTAGCTGTGTGCTGGGATCAAGGTTCAACCCTCAACCATTGGCTTTGTGCTTTGGTTAAGGTCCTATCCTTGTTCTTTAACAATCAATTCAAACAGAAACAGAGTACTTGCAAGTGTCTTAATCTTAGCTCAATTTGTCATTGTTTAGGTGTCTTTTCTGAATAGTTTCAGTGCAAATTGGTTATCAGAGCTTTGGTTTGTGAGTTCATCTACCTAACTACATTAAAAACACAAAATACAACCATGAGTGAAGAGAGAATCACAGGTATTGAAAACACAGTTCAAGATCTTGTCAGAACTGTACTGGAGGTCTCTAGATCTGTCAATGAACTCCTTGAGGGCCAACAGAACAATGATACAAGGGGAGGCAGAGGTCGAGGAAGAGGAGCACCTTTCCCACAGGGTGGAGTAAGGAGGAGACAACCTGTAGATCAGTTTGAAATGTCAGATTCAGATGGCTCAGATCACAATCTTCTCAGACACCAAGACAAAGATATCAAGGTAGAGATTCCTGACTTTCTAGGTAGCTTGAACCCTTATGATTTCTTAGATTGGCTAAGGTCTGTAGAAAGAGTCTTTGAGTTTAAAGGATACACTGATAGAAAGGCTTTTAAGGTTGCTATCATGAAACTAAAAGGCTATGCCTCACTGTGGTATGAAAACATGAAAACCTTGAGGGTTAGGGAAGGGAAAGAACCTGTAAAGTCATGGCTCCAACTGAAAAAGAAAATGAGAGCTAAGTTTGTCTCTAGGGACTACACTCAAGACATGTTCATTAAGCTTACTCACCTAAAGCAAGACCAAAGACCTTTAGAGTCCTACCTAAGAGACTTTGAACAACTCACTTTGCAATGTGAGGTTGTTGAGAAATCTGAACAAAAGATAGCAATGTTCTTAGAGGGGTTGGATGAAAGGATAGCTAGCAAAGTCAGGCTACAAAACATATACTCCTTTGAGGAAGCTGTCAACTTGTCTTTAAGGGTAGAAAAATTGGGAAAAGGAAAGGCCAGTGCTTCTAAGACACCTTCCAGAACCCCCACCGTCAAACCTTTTGTAGGAGTTAAGATAGGAGAACCTGTGGTTCCTGTTAAGACTCCTTTCAACCTTGATAAAGGCAAGGCTGTTGAGGCAGGCCAAAGGAAGACTACCCCTCTCAAAAAGTGCTTTCAATGTCAAGGGTATGGGCATTTTGCTAGAGAATGCCCATCTAAAAGGGCTCTGAGTACCCGAGAAGTAATCCATTGGGGAGATGATGAGGTGTTGGTCTGTGATGAGGAGATGGAAGAGCCTGAGATAGAGGCTAGTGAGGAGTTGATAGAACCTGATGCTGGGTTAAGTCTGGTGACTTGGAGGGTGATGCACACACAACCCCAACCCTTAGAAGAAGATCAAAGACATCAGATCTTTAGAACTAGGTGCACCATAAAAGGGAGGGTGTGTAATCTGATTGTGGATGGAGGTAGTTGCACCAATGTAGCTTCTAA
>JAIUZE010028462.1:0-29878 GCA_022085475.1 Heliosperma pusillum
GCATAACCATCCGGGAATTTCAAACTAGCAACCCATTCGCATAGAGCCTTCTTCTCCGGCGTCTCTAAAACAAACCTAGATGATATGGGTCGTTTCAAGCAATACTCAAGAAAGTCAGCTTTACCCTTAGGGCCAAATGAAGTTTTCTTTGTTACATTCATCACAGTGTTGATAAGCTTTTCAAAAAAGTTTTCTCAATGTGCATAACATCTAAGTTGTGTCGAATCAACAATGTCTTCCAATAAGGGAGTTCCTAGAATATGCTTTGTTTCCACCAACCTTCAGTTTTGTCGTCTTTCAATCTTTTCATTTCTTCAGCAGAAGACTCGACAACTTTTGGTAAACCTTTTACCGAATCCCAGACTTCAGCACCGGTTAATTTGATTGCAATTGTGGTATCCTCAGTTTTCCTATTCTTTAGAAAATGCTTACAATTGTTGCGGAAAGGATGATCATGTTTCAAGAAAGTACGATGAGAATCGAACCAACAAACCTTTCGACTATGTTTCAGAAAAAAGGATTTAGGATCTTTTTTAAGACAATAAGGACAAGCACGGTATCCGGCAGTGGACCAACCGGAAAGCATGCCATATGCAGGAAAATCATTGATCGTCCATAGTAATGCCACTTTTAATTGAAAGTTACGTTTCTTAGAGACATCATAGGTATCCACACCGGTTTCCCAAAGTTCTTTCAACTCTTTGATCAACGGTTGGAGGTAGACATCCAATTTTGCTTTAGGGTTATTAGGACCTGGAACGATCATAGATAAGAACATAAATTGCCTCTTCATGCATAACCAAGGGGGTAAGTTGTACGGGGTTACAATCACGGGCCAACACGAGTAAGACTTCCCAAATTGGCCATAAGGTGAAAATCCATCTGTACACAAACCTAGGCGAACATTGCGAGGCTCACTTGCAAATTCTGGATGCTCTCTATCGAAATGTTTCCACGCTTCTCCATCACTTGGGTGTGCCATTGTCCCTCTTTCTCTTACTAGAGAGTTTTTATGGTGCCAACTCATCTCACCTGCTATGTGTTTGGTTGCAAATAGTCGTTGTAACCTTGGCGCAAGCGGAAAATAAGTCAGTGGTTTACAAGGTATTCGCTTCCGGCCACTTAAATTCTTTTTACCTTTATATCGAGAGGCATGACATTTGGTACATTCCTCAAGATCGGCATTTTCTTCCCAAAAAAGCATGCAACCGGTAGGACATGCATCGATTTTCACATGGGGTAGTTGGAGTCCCTTAAGCAAATTCTTAATCTCTTGAAAATTGCGCGCCATTTGATTATTTTTTTGGAATAATGTCACTAATTAACGACATAAAACCATTGGCGCATCTAAGAGATAAGTTGTTCTCACATTTGAGTGCTACCAACCTAGCAGCCGCTTGCAACAAACTCATACTACTTCCCTCATACACTGGTTGTTCGGCTTTATTTAACATTCTAAAAAAGGCTGAAACTTGGGGATGTGGGGGATAACGAACTTCTTCATCGATAAGGTCGTCGGGATTAAGTCGAGCCTCCATTATTTGCTCAACATTATCACGTAATGCATCTTCAACCATTTCCCGGTAAGGATTCTCACTAACTACGATACTACTTGAACTCTCTTCGGTAGCCAGTTTCTCACCGTGATACTTTCATACATAATAATTATCAGTAAAACCATTCGACCATAGATGATTTTGAACCTCCCTTTTCGATTTAAAAGCTAAGTTATCGCATTTCTTACATGGACACCTCATTTCACCGCCTAAATCCTTAAACTCACTATATTGTTCCGCGAATTCAATAAACTCTTTCACCCCATTTGCAAATATCAGCTTGGGTTTCTTTTTTTTTCGTCTAATCTTTCATACATCCACCGTCGTTCTAATCTTTTCATGTTATTATGTATCTACATTTAAATATATATATGTTATATAAATAAATTATCAGAAATTAACAACAATGATAATCAATAATCACACATAATAAATTAAACATTTATTATTATCAATATATATATATATATATATATATATATAATTCTCATCAACAAGTAAAATTAATTTTCTTCAATTGGGTCCTTATCACTCCAACCTAAACCCATCAATCTACGTTTCAAGTCACTAGCAAACACCACTTGTAATTTATTAATGAGGAAAAAATTCGGCAGCAATTCCCCTTTGTTTTCTAAATACACAATGTTGAATAAATATGTACTCAACATATGCATTCAGAAAACATTAAAGGAATTGTTACCGAACTCTTTCCTCATTAATAAATTACAAGTTATGTGTTTACTACCTAAGTGACTTGAAACGTAGAAAGACAGTCCCAAAACGGGGACTATTCAAAAATTACTCCTAACGAGTAATTTTTGAACGGGTACTAAGTCAATATCAACACATATAATAATTTTAACATACAAAACACATGTAATAACTAGCTACTAACAACAACAAAAATTTTATTATCAAATGATTAAGACGGATGGGCGAAATTATATTAACAACAACCAAAATTTCATTAACAAAAAAAATAATGGCTACTATCCTACGTCAATTAAAGACAAACAAATAATTAAGACGGAAGGCGAAATTAAATTAACAACAAAAATTTCATTAACAAAAAAAATAATGGCTACTATCCTACGTCAATTAAAGACAAACAAATGATTAAGACGGAGGGCGAAATTAAAATAAAGGTAAATATAGTACCTAAGGATGAAAATAAACAAAGAAAGCGACGACAAGAAGTGGCGGCGACAAGCAGTGACGGCGACAAGTAGCGGCGGTCGACGGTCGGAGGTAGCTAGTGGTGGTCGTCGGATCTACAACAAACAACTAATAAGGAACATATAAATTAACAAAAGGAGAAAAGAGAGAGAATGAAATAGTTAATTAAACTTACCAAGGATGTGGTGGTCGAAAAGTGGTAGGCGGAGGAAGTTAGCCGGTGGTAGATAGGTAGCCGGTGGTCGGAAATTGGATTTAATTGATTTGGGGGTTAGGTTTTTAGGGGAAAAAATGAATTGAGAGTGACGGAGTTCTTCGGGCGAATTTTTACATAATGAGATATATCCTGACGGAAATTCCGTCAGGAATCCGTCACCTTACCGAGTTTTGGAAAACAATCGTGACGGAATTTCTGTCAGGAATATCTTTGACTGGTTTGGTCTTTGACTGTGTTATTATTATATACTGACGGAAATTCCGTCAGTAATATGCCATTTTACTGACGGAATTTCCGTCAGTGACAGTTTTTACTGACGGAATTTCCGTCAGTATCCGTCAGTGAATTTTGCCGCCATTGACTTAGTCAAGGCACCATTTTCTACTGACGGGTACTGACGGATAATCCGTCAGTTTTATTTTTCCGTCAGTATTCCGTCAGTAGTCCGTCAGTGATAATAAATTACTGACGGAATTTTTTTTCCGTCAGAAAAACTGTCAGTTTCCCGAGATATCCTTGTAGTGTTACCACAACAAACCGAACCAAACCCAAATTTGTGCTCGATACCGCCAATTTGTGCCAAACCACCGCGGTTGTTCCACGGCCGCCTCAACGTCAATAGGCCATCCACGAGAAACAACGCCTACTAATTACAAGAGTTGTCCGAATCATTCAACCTAACTATTGGGTATAATCTTCTTCTTTGCTCTCATTATCCTCTTTCAATTTAAATTCATAATTCTTGATCAGCCTTCTAATTAGCTGTTAAGACCTATAAAGTTGGAGGATGCAATTTGGATAAAATATTATAATAATTTCGGTGTAAGGAGTACCGTACTCCCGGAGGACACAAGAATTACTCGGAAAAAATAAAGTAAGTGTAAACCATTGATTGAGATGGAGGGAGTAGTGTTCTAGGCTTCCGATAAAGCTGTAACACTTCTAAGTTATACCAGCTAGCATACTTTTTGTTTTGGTGACCGTCTTCTGATTTTGATTTGTTGTTGTCAATCATAACCGTCTTGGAAACATGAGTGTAAGCAAATCTTTGACGACTCAAATCGACATAGTTTATTTGGGTGTATACCATCTTGTGTAGTATGGATTCGAGTCGTGTACACTTGGGAAGTAAAGTTGTCCCTTATGTGCTTTAACACTATGGTATTCTCCCTTACGAGTTGATCTATGTGCTTACAGGTACGCAAATCGAAACAGTGATATAGGTTCCGCCAGTTCAAAAAAATAGTCACAATATATAGGTTGAATAAGACATAAACAAATTGATTAGAAACTCACGCTGACTGAATTTCCAGGAAATCTTGAGAGTCCTGACCGTATAATTGATATAATGCTCTATATTAGGGGCCCTTACTGAAACTCAAATTTTTCTTACCGCCTTTACTCCGGTAATGCTATAACACAATAACAGTATGGTTTGAGACTTGAGTGTTTGAGCAATATTGTTAATTGCGATGGAATCATTTTATTAAGCATGAGTAATAGAAAATCAAAACCATTAAAAAAGCTCATGAAAAGTTAAATCATTTGTGCGTGCTCTAAGTGTTTCTAAGACTTGATTTATTTGTAACACAAGAGCAAATTTTGGGAATAGAATTTGTTATGTGTTAATTAATGTGGTAAGAAAAAATGGATTAATGGAAAAGGAAATCATGTCAATTGTTCAGCAAATGAATTTAACTCATATATACAAAGTTTTGTATCTTAAATTTATAGTTTTCCATTGAATACAATTAAATCGACTTCACCCAAAAACAAACAAGCGACATGTTTCGAACATGTGGTGCTTGCTAAATAACCACTAAAATTTACCACTAAGCGACAATGAATGAACTGCCTATAACGCTCAGAGACGCGCACACATGTGTCAGGGGCCCTTTTATTTCGGAGGCCTGTGCGACCACAATTTATTATCTACTTACTAAGTTATCTTGGCTAACTCTTATATTAATGTTTTTTCAACTTATCAACAGACATTACTAAAATCTGTCATACAAAAAGATATGACACATGAAACACAGAACAAAGAGCACGACACAACGGAAAGGAGCATGGATAGGAAGCGGACAAAGCGAACACAAAAGACGAAGTAGCCAAAAAAAAATGATAACTCAAGATTTTTCGATACAAAAGCAACTATTAGCATAAATAAGCTTCTATTATAAAGTTTAATTTTATTTTTATCATTTAGGAAAGTTAAATAACTATGTTATGTATAACATTGAGACAAACAAACAATCACCGGGAACATCCATTGTTGTTGCCATCTTTTACACTATAGTGACGTTAATCTACAAAACCATAAACATACGATATACGCAAGGTAAATAATAATGAACCGTAAGTACTTTGAGATCAAATGTTCCACCCAATTTTGGCGCTATATATAGTCAGGACGACGTATATAGTATAAACTATAAATCAAATGCATAAAACAAAAGCGTCACAACTTGAACTCACCCCGTGAATTTCACGGGTATTAAAACTAGTACGGATATAAAAAGAAAATCATAATAATAGTATTGAGACGTACCTTTATTAGCGGAATAAAATAATAAAATTTGATATGAACCTCCTGATTATCAAATCTTAATAATATATGAAGTATGGACAAAATTTCTTTTTGCTCGATTGGTTAAGACTCGTGCTGACCACGTGTTATAATATGTAGTGTTATAATATAAAGAGAAGATGATGATAGAAAGGATGTGTATTTCTCATTAGTAGAATGGGATATATATACAAGACATGAAATGGGGGTTATGACGTAGGACACTAGAAAGACCCATCTAGAAACATCCTACATTGAAAGGCATTTAAAGGTGCTCATAATACATGTGCCTTATGGGCATCCACAATAAGTTTTCACAACAGTACTCACTTAGATATATCGATGTTATAATGATTGGATAGAATCATTTGCGTTAAACATTAAAGACTTTATATTAGGCCTAGCTATTATTGTGTCCAGGAAATCCAAAGGATGTCATTAAGCTTGTACTTATTGTTGTTGTCCCAAGGTCGGGTATTTCCAAGAGTCGGTCTTGTAATTATATAAATCAATTATTGAATCAATGAAAGGCAAGCCTTCTCCTCTCATCTTCTATCATGGTACCGGTCCATGGCAACTCTTGTTTGCGAGCTTAAATGGCTCAAAGCTCTTTTGGTCAGTTTGAATGTCTACTTCCCTTTGCCTATGAAGTTATTTTGTGACAGTCAGTCCGCTTTGCACTTGGCTCGTAATCCTGTTTTTCATGAGCGTACGAAGCACATCAAGATCGACGGCCACTTTGTTCGTGACGCTATCACCGACGGTCTCATCCACCCGGTTCATGTCTCTACTCACGAGCAACTCGCGGATATTTTAACTAAAGCTCTGGGCGTCGTTCAGTTTTATTATCTTCTTCGCAAGCTGGGCATTCTTGATCTCCATGCTCCAGTTTGGGGGGAGTATTGTGCCTAGCTATTATTGTGTCCAGGAAATCCAAAGGATGTCATTAAGCTTGTACTTACTGTTGTTGTCCCAAGTTCGGGTATTCCAAGAGCCGGTCTTGTAATTATATAAATCGATTATTGAATCACTTTACAATCTTATAATTGTTCATTTGTATTTGTCATACAATTTATTTAACATGACTTTCAAGTATAAAATTTCTCATATAATAATATAAATCATTTATATATGATAATGTTATAATGTACCATATATTTATACAATATTGTAATCATAAAATTTGTATAATTATTTATACGAGTTTTATCCCCGTGCAAAATTGCACGGGTTTGGTATTATACTTGTATAGAAAATATTCGATTTAATGCATAAATATTGATATAAAATTTTAATTACTGTTAATTAAAATTTAAACTTCGAACAATACTTCGTATATATCATTTAGAAATAGTAGAAAAAATCTAATAAACTTACAAATTATAGTATATTTTTGTAACATCATTACTTTGCAAAACACAGTATGAAATATGCCAGAGAAAAGTTTGTAATATTCAAGAGTAGAGAACTTGAGATTATTGACTTATTTCACAAACCAACAGTATTGATTGTAGACTCTTATCAACTATAAAATAAAAAACATAGTATGAATAATAAATTAATATAACTTGACAACTTATGCATAGTTTAATTTTTTTTTCCAATTTAAGGTATGTATGTTCGATATATTCGTATTATAAAATAATCTGGAAAAAGAAGAAAATAAGCAATATCGTTACATGTAACATCTGCGAAATGAAAATAACACGATTATTCATTCACATTTACACATTTGAACTTAGCAAACTTTAATTTAGCGACATGATTTCGGCTCGTGTTAGTTGGATGAGTTTGCAATTATACGGGTACAATCTTTTTTTTAAAGTGGGCCGCGCAAACTGAGGAATAAATAAAACTCAAACACTTCAAATAATCCATCACAAATTCTATTAAAGCTGGACATTATCCGTCTTAAACTTAACACGGGTCAAATACATATCAAATCATCCCATGTGTTCCCTGAAAAATACGAAATTTTTTGTCTTTATTACCACTATATGGTTTTGTTTAACCCGTGTTAAACTTAACACGAATAGTACCGTCTTAAGCAAGACTTGCTGAGAATCCATATGGACCACCATATGACTAATTTATTAGATAAGTTCAAAAGAATTTTTGTATGCATCTTTGATAAATTTATTAGATAAGTTCTAATAAATTTATCGGAGATGCAATTTTTTAATGGTTTTATGTTCGTAATTTTTATGTACCACCATATGACTAATTTATTAGATAATTTCAAAAGAATCAATATCTAATAGATTTCGTATTTTTCTAAAACCAAATTAAAGAAGATAAGTTCAAAATAACGTAATTTTTGTGGGGTTTAATGTTTTTTCAGTTTAAAAATCATTTTTTTCAAATTTTATTTTGATATGAGACGTTTTAGATCCATATTGTAGTTCATGGATTAACGGTTAAATAGTTTGTTAATGCATGCATTGAGTAATTAATGTTGATATTTTACAAATTAGAATAATATCACTTAAATTCTCTAATATTTATTAACTGGCTGATTTTTAAATAATCCAACTAAAGCGATGGGTTCTTATGAACTTATTTATTGAATTTTATTTTTTTGCTTTAGTAAAACAGTGTAAGATGAAATTATATAATTGAGTAATTCTTTGTTGATTGTAATTTTAAGTTATTAATTTTCAGGAATTTTGACATATCAATGTAATTTATTATTAATGTAATGTTTTAATTCATAATTTAAGATTATTAAAAACTTGCATGCATTATTTTAGTGTAAAAAACCAAACTGATAAATAAAATACTATAAAGAATAATGACAAAAAAAGACAAAAAAAACTAACATGATGAGGTGGATCAATGTGTTGGCTTTAAATGTTCTTGTTTTAACAGAATGAAGATTTTTAAATAGTCTAACTAAAGCGGTGGATTCTTATAAACATATTTATTGAATTTTATTTTTTTTGCTTTAGTATAACGGTGTAAGGTGAAATTATATAATTGAGTAATTTTTTATTGATTGTAATTTTAAATTATTAATTTTCAGGATTTTTGACATATCAATATAATTTATTATTAACGTAAAGTTTTAATTCATAATTTAGGATTATTAAAATTTTGCTTGTTCAAATTATTGTATTCTTTTAGTGTAAAAAAGCAAACTGATAAATAAAATGCGGAAAAAATAATAAAGACAAAAAAAGACAAAAGAAAATAAAAAAGAAAAAGAAAATTAACATGATGAGGTGGATCAATATGGTGGCTTTAAATGTTCTTGTTTTAATAGAATGAAGATTTGTTATCTATATACTACTTTACAACGGTATCCTATTATATTTATCCGCTCTTACTCATTTGGCCACCAGTCACCACCTCTTTGTTTCTCTTTCACTCTTCTATTTATTTATATAAGCCTCCACTTTTTTTACACATTAAATTTTTACCACCTGTTCCCTTTTTCACTCATTACCTTTACTGAACCACTCTCATATAATGTTAAATTATCAAAAGAATACATTTCGGATACAACAAATCTTGCTTTGATTTACATCATTCTACTTGGCGAATTATTTGATATAGCAGAAAATTGTTCTATGGGCGTCTCATTTATCGCGGAAGAACTTTAGTTGTAAAGTTTAAGATTTCTGATTACCTACCCGAACGTATAATTGTTCTTACCAAAAAAGGTTTATAGATTCAAGTTAATAAGTGTTTTTTTAACAAAACTCAAATATTATTTATTTACCGTGCTCATATAGAGTTGATACGTGAATATTTGTATGATTTTAACCCCCACTTTAGCTCGGTTTTGTATGTCATTTGTGCTTTGTTAAGCCATTTTATGAGCTAATATCGTCTTCTAGGCGAATTCATGTGTTCTAACTTGTTTTGTAGGGAAAGTGACGTTTCTACGCCCTTTTTCTATATTTCCGAGCATTTGCCTAGAACCCGACGATTTGAAGATGCAAGCTTGACCATGTGTAAGGCATTTCGAGAAGGTTCACTAACTTAAGGGAGAGAAGAAGCAAATACGGTTTCGTAGTTGTCGGAAGACCAATCAATTAGACGGAAGAATTCATCGCTTTACATCATATCCAAGCAACAAACCCGATTGTAGAGTCAAGGGGATGTTGTAAGTCAAGTCAAAGCGAAGGAAGTTGAAGCGTTAGTCAAGAGCTTCAGAAGACGACTTACCCGATCGGGTAAGTGTGTACCCGATCGGGTATTTGTGCTGCTTCGTGCATTGCGGCTCCTTCATCCTATTTTTGACCTATGTATTTATTGCCCGACCTCTTCTTCACGAAACCCTAATACTATAAATAGATGTGTCAAGCCCCTCATATCAACATCCATCTTATCCATCATACAATCTATCTTACACAATCTAATCCTATATTTCATAAAATCTTCTTATTAGTTTTCTCTTTAGTTTTAGTCTTTCTAGTTTAGATTATATTCTATTTTTGTCTTTTGTTCTTAGCTTATTTCTGTCCATTTCCTATCAAAACATTAGCTTAGTTCAAATAGAATTTCAACCTTTTGTATCTACTTTGTTGGGTTCAAGAGTTGTAATTCAAAGTACGGTATTTCTATGCGAGGGATTTCTATTATTGTTATCGCTTTCATCGTTGATCGTCACCTAGGTATTCCTAATTTATCCTCTGCTTATTGTTCTTTATTGTTTTCCATTTGATTGTTATTTTCTATTCGTATCATTTAGATTCGTTTTTATGTTGTTATAATCATAGTTTCATTTCTTAGATTGTCATATAGCGTCGTTATTATCGCCACATAAAGAGTCTAAGTTATTGTCAAAATCAACTAAATATGCTTACCTTAACTTTCATTGTTAATATCAACATAATCATGAGTGAGTAGTCACCTTTCTAGGGTGTAGGGTAGCCATGTTAGATTAATTAAAATATGATAATTGGATAAAGGAAATTGTGCTTTTAAAACATTGTGTCTATGCATGTTTGGACTTTAACGATAGTTGACGATTCTTGATCACAATCATTGACTAGTATGGAATTCTATTCCAAGGTAGATATACAGGAATTGAATAGACAAAGCGTGACATGGTGGATTAAGACCTAGTAAATCGCACTAAAAGCCTGCTAGACCATCTGATCTATGATTGTAATGAACACACCATTCTTACGAACGCTCAATGAATTATTTGCATATCCTAAATCCAATTTCATCAATATGTCAATCTACATGTGTGAACCTATTTCCCTAGATGCTTCTCATTATTGTTAATTTATCAATTGCTTTATTGTTTTCATTCTAGTTTGTTTTTATTTTGTTCTTACTTATGCCTTTCGTTAGTTTAGACACCACAAATTCCAATACCCAGAAAATCATTAGATAAAACTCAATTGTGAGACGATTCACAATCCATAGGAAACACCATCTCCCTGAGGATTGACCCCTACTTCCCTAATTACATTAATTTGTTATTAGCCTAATCTGGGTAATTTATCTTTGTATCGGGCTTGCGACAGGCACGATCAAGAGTTTATTATTTTTTTTCTGAATGACTTATGGTGGGTTTTTAAATAATGTCATGTATTTGTTTTCAAAAAAATTCTATCTTTAGACTCTTTTTTAGCTTTTCTTTTATTTACTTTAATTTAGATGTAATAGATTTGACGTTTATTTGCTTGTATCACAATGATACTATTTATGAAAAGTTTTTATTTTTCATACAATTTTGATGCCCTTCTTTCACATTTCTTATTTTAACAGAAAAATGTTAGATCTAAACAAAATAATCCGTATAAGCTTAATTTATTATATTTCTCGTCGACAAGTAATTTTGGCGGTAACCCTAACGGGATTAGTAAATACGTTATAAAAATATGAAAATTTCATAGAGACATTAGCTGAGATATACATAAGGACAAATTTTTGACAAAACCTAGAAAATTTTAATAAATTGTGGCTATATACACAACAAAAACGTGCAAATATATTGCGGCAAAATACATGATAAATTATGTTTAAATTGTGGCAATACACATAACATGAATATATTGTGGGAAAAAATCTTAAATAAATGTAGTACATATTTCCGCATTATATTAAACACATTTGTATTTATGTTTTATTATGTATTAATAAACAAGTTTTTTAAAATAAGATAAATTAAAAACGATTGAATACATGTTCGTCAGTTTCCATTATTCATTAAACTTAAATATAATAAATTGTCAATTACTTAAATGATCTCTTTTAAATTCACTTAATTAATTATATAAAAAGTTTACAAGTTAATGAATGATTAGTTTTAGTTATTTCAAAATTGTATATATTTTTCAGAAAGCTCTAGTCTTTTGTACGTACTTATCTTTGATGAGTTCGACAGTATTGCTCCGGTAAGTTGTCCTCCCTCTGTTTTTTATATTCATGTCAATCTTATTATTTTGAGATTCTCTTTATTTTTCAATATTTTTTAAAACATGAGGAAAAATATCATAAATGTATATTTATAAGAAAATTCTTTTACGCCATAATTTTTATAAATTTTGAGCTATTGTAATTATGTAAAAATCGAAGTCAAAGGGTCATATATACAAAACGGGGGAATATTTAGTTTTTTGAAAAATATTTAATTTCATCATTATGTTATATTCTGAACATTTATGAAAATTTTAATTTATTTGAAACAGAATAGAGGAAGTGCACTCGAATATGCATACATAGATGTCATGGAGTTGTTAATCAATTACTGACCATGGTATTAACCAACTAATTATGCAGTTCATTATTGCTGGTTTTCTTTAACATTGTTTTCTACGCTAATCTTAAATCAGTGCAAATTTACACGGGTTTATTGCTATGGATTTATTGTTATTAAGATTCTTCTACGAAACGGTCTTTTAATAGTATTTATGTAAGACCTCTAATGTATCTTGTTTAATATTTTAGTTAGATGGAGTTTCTCGGAATCCCAACATCCTCAGATTCGCCACTACCAACCGGATTGATTTGATTGATCCATCTGCACTTAGCTAATTATTTAACTGAATAAACTTATGTTTCTTAACAATCATTAATAGTTTAAAATGCACATGACCCAACTATATCGTGACATGTTTAAGATGTTAGATGATATTTACAAAATTATATTTGTTATTAACGGATTGCTAATTTTAAATGACACGATATAAAAAAGTTATTATCATCGAAATATTACTTTGTACAATAACTAGTTTTAAACCCGAGCAGAAAATGCACGGATTCTAATAGTAGCGTTATTGTTGAGTACAGGAGCATATAGGTGCGCGTGATAATTGAATGGTCGATAGCGTAACAATATAAATAACTTACAATGACAGATTCAACATACACAAAAATGACTTTCATTAATCAACTGGGAGAAGTACGAGAACATTCTTGCCATGTGGAAATAAGCTCGGTTCAGGTCTTTGAGTGTTTTATTTTGAAATATTGAAGGATTCAAATTATCATATGATTCACCAATGATGAACATAAATCTCTTACTAATCCCGAGAAAATACTTGGTGGACTATCGCTACGTACGTTGTCGTGTTATAAAGAACAACAATTTTGGGTCTAAAATATGTGCTCACTATGATAAATAATTTATTTACAATATGTGATTTTTTATGAACTTGTGTTGATAGGCGTAAATGACGTGGTAGAAGTACTCAGTTGAATACAAAAATGGTTATGTTTGCAATAGAGTTGTATTATTAATACAAATACTAGTTTTAAACTCGTGCAAAAAATGCACGGGTCTACTGATTTTATCAACCAAAAAATTAAAAAGATTTCCGATTATTTTTATTTTATGTTCTCTCAAATATAGATCTAGAGAATATATTCTGAGTTATATTTATTATGTCATATTATCAGCCAAAAAATATATAGTTCATACGGCTCTTCTCACTGTATTTACTTAAACATTTATATTTATATTATATACTTATTGTCATCCCACAATCTCATTTTTATTGTAATAATGTGCAATTCAACTCTGATTGACTTGACTATTCTATATATGTATTTTTTTAATTTAATATTTCTAATCATTTCGATTTTATAATTCTTAATTCATGTATTTATTTTGTATTTTTTTTCAAAATAATTTATGTTAAAAATTATTTTTTAACATATTTTTTGTAATTTTTAAACAATATCACTCTCATAAGAACCCTAACCACATTTTGTATAGCCTCCCTCAAAGTCGTTACGCTACAATGACGCTTATGGTGTATGCATGTATTGATTGCAAAAGGTGTGGGAAAGAAATTAAATCACAATAAAAATTCATGTTTGATATATATGGGACCCACATATTGGAAAAGTCTTTTATTTTTCCTAAAATAAAGGAACCAATGAGAGTCCTTAAAAAGTTTTCTCTTTTATATATAGAAGATACTCCTAAACAATATACGGAGTACCATTTATATGACAGTTACATATCCATTCAAAATATAAATTGGATTTAATATGCAGCTCCCTGCAGACTCATTTTTTTGCTAGTCATACAACTCCATCAATCTCGACCCATTGAAACCTAATACTTAGCCATGCAAGCCTCCATTAAAACCTAATTTGTAACCTAATACTATAGACACAATAACACTAAAAATTTTCTACACTTAAAACTAAACGCAATCTCACTCATCCCTTGCTCTCACTGTGCCTACCTAATTACAATCTCCCTTATCTCCTCCGTCATCTTTCATGGTATTTTATTCTCCACCCTCTTTTCTCATCAAATTTCCGTGTTTACTATTTCAGCGCCTCTATATCTCCGATGTTATTTAACGCCTGTATATATCATGTGTCGATCATCTTGCTGTTTCGGCTCTATATAACATCATTTATCCATATATATACGAGATTACAGGCGAATTTATGGTTCTTGATACAAAATCGTATTTTATTTTTTTGTAATTTTCTCACTAGTTTTTGTACATGCATTTAAAAATTTGGCTTAAATTCAATTATTTTTATTTTCTATAAACTTTTAAGTAAATATCATTAATGTGATTATTCTTTTTTTTAAGTTGAATTTTATAAAATTATTACTGAATATAATAGATCTACTGATTTTTTAATTTTTTAATTTTTACTAAGTTCATAATTTAACTTCATAGATTTGATGTTTTTTTAAAACATTTTATAAAATTATTTTCAATTTATAATTTGCAATTTCTTTTTAAAAACAGATTCACCATAGTTATCACGATAGTCACAATTGCCAACACCACACTACTGTAGTTGGTTTCACTTACTAACGACATTATACCTGACACTAAATGTAATAAATATTTGTATATTGAAATATTTAACCTGTTATGTATTGTATATATTTTTTTGTGAATAATGGAGTAAATCGTAAGCTACTTGTATATATTTTTTTTAATTTACTTTCTTGTAATTTAGTATTTTTTTAAAAATTGATCAAGAACCCAAAAGTACATTTATTGAATATTGATTGGTAAATTTTCATAGTTATAAAATTGTAGAGTTTGCTGTGAAGAAATAGAGTAATTAATTGTGTTGCTCTTGACGTGTGACCCATTTTACTTTTTTACCTACCTTGTTTTCAGCGGCCAATCAAAATTCTCTAAATGTTACTACTTTTATGTATACAGAACACTCATTATATTGTTAGATATGTGTCTATAAGAAAAACACGTCAAAGTTTGACTCGGCTCCATCAGCCCGTTTTATTTAGGGCCAAGACTCGTAAATGTTGACGCACGACCCGGTTGACCTAACCTAATATAAAACTAAATTAGGTTCGAAATTTAACCAAACTAGTTTTAAACTCGTGCAAAAAGTGCACGGGTCACAATAACATGCTTATTTATTGGATATATGAGCATATAAATAAGGGTTGTTGTCTATTGTGGTGAAAATATAAATAAGTTAATAATCGTCGGTAATTCAACGTACGTATAATTTAATTTCAGCATGTCTTTACTTGTGTCGGACACAAACTTGTGATATCTCACATCCTTCTCCCACTTGCCCCATTGTCTCACGGCACAAGCTGTATTTCTTCTTATTATTATTATTATTTGTAATTTGTAATTTTTGAACGGTTAGGTTATATATGTATTTGTTGAATGTTCATATTGTATCAGTCATATAATACGGAGTAATATTTATGCAAAGTATTTGTATAATGTATAGTTTTTTTATTAAATTTAAAATCACTAAAATTGTAAAAGAATAGTGGAATTAAATGTGATGTGGGTTATGACTTATGAGGAGAGAGACTAATTAATTAGAAAGAAAGGTAGTGGGTCCATTGTGTTTTTTAATTCGTTAAATCAAGCAACCAATCAGAAAGCAAGAAATGTTTCTCCTTTTATGTATAGTAGATTTTGTAATTCTCTTCATTTTTCAATATTTTTTAAAAATGAGTAAAAATATCATAAATGTATATTTATAACAAAATTCTTTTACAGCATAATTTTTATAAATTTTGAGCTATTGTATTTCTGTAAAAATCAAAGTCAAAGGGTCATATATACAAACCGGGGGAATATTTAGATTTTTTGAAAAATAGTTAATTTCATCATTATGTTATATTCTGAACATTTATGAACCTTTTACTTTATTTGAAACAGAAAAGAGGAAGTGCACATACATTGGTGGAGTTGTAAATCAATTACTAACCACTAGTGTGAATCCCGTGCGAATGCACGGTATTTTTAGATGTTATCGATTATAGAATTTTAGTTCTTAGTCGGGGGTAATATTGCGTGAGAGAAGTTTAAAATATGAGATGGACTTAACCTTAAATACGGTTCCAATATGTAAAAGGCAACTCATCTATTAATATTAAATGATTTTAATAATGGTTCGTCTAACCCTATAATTTTTATTAAAAAAATATTGTATTTCAATTCATCGCAATTTGTCACATCCAACTTTTCTGTGTAAGACCTTACAAATAAACAAATTTTATATATAAAACTTTTTGTAAAAACCAACTCGTCATTTAATAAATCATAATCTAATTCTAATAGATTTGTGATATCCTACTTTTATGTATAAATCCTTAATAACGTACAACAAATGATCAAAAAATGCAAATTAAATAAAGCAAATAGATTAGCCTTTTTCCGCTCAGAGATATTTTTATGGATAATTTTTGTGATAAAAAAAGTATTAAAAAATAAATGATAATACTATTAAATATATATTGTAAAAGAATATATTTCTGTTGATTTATATTTAGAGATTTCTTATGGTGCACACATTTCATTATAGAAGTAATCTAACGATGATATAACCATCTATGGGCCTAATTTGTACAAAATGTATCAATAGAATGATTATAACTAATAAAGGCCGAAACCCAAGTTGTGAAATTTGAGCGGGAAAATATCCTTAGTGACTTATTCTTTTAGTTATAGGGAGATGGTATTAACCAACTAATTATGCAGTTCACTATTGCTGGTTTTCTTTAATATTGTTTTCTACGCTAATCTTAAACCTGTGCAAATTTACACGGGTTTGTTGCTATGGATTTATTTTTATTAAGATTCTTCTACGAAATGGTCTTCTAATAGTATTTATGTAAGACCTCTAATGTATCTTGTTTAATATTGTAGTTCGATGGAGTTTCTCGGAATCCCAACATCCTCATACTCGCCACTATCAACCGGATTGATTTGATTGATCCATCTACACTTAGGTAATTATTTAACTGAATAAACTTGTGTTTCTTAACAATCATTAATAATTTAAAATACACATGACCCAACTGTATCGTGACATGTTTAAGACGTTAGATGATATTTACATAATCACATTTGCTATGAACTGATTGATAATTTTAGAATGTCACGTATAAAAAAATTATCATCATCGAAATATTACTTTGTACAATATTGTAATCATAAAATTTGTATAATTATTTATATATGTTATCTATATATGCCCGTGCAACTTTGCACGGATCCTAAACTAGTTCATAATATATTAGTTCCAGCATAATATATTCATTGAATAACTTCTGAAACTTAGGCCCTTAGAGTTAAGAACATTTTAGATTGAAAAATTCCAAACTTTTCATAATCTTTTATTGAAGAGATGCTTTGCTTCGGTTGATTTTCGATATTATTAAAAGCTTATTACTTTGTTTTTTGTGTTATTTTTGTATATATTTTTGGTAAAACTCTTTTCTGAATTTATAAACAATAAAGATGTGATTACCTTTTGTAGTTAAGGAATAAATTACTTATTTTTTGAAAAGTTGAGTTTTCTATATTTGATTGAATATCAAGTAATACATTAAACATAAATTCGTAGTTTCCTATATTAAGAAACCAATGTAGTCAATTGGAGGTTATTTAGAATCTTTTAGTATAGGAAACAACTTAATTAATTTTTGTAGTTGATTGGGGTATTGATTTGGTCCAGTTAGGAGAAATTTATGTACTAGGGTGAGATTTTTTTTTTTTTTTACTTTAAACCATTTGTGTAGGCTTAACGCTCAGGTGGGAAAATGTTCAAGAATTTAGTTAATTGAAGATCAGAGGTAAACTGCATTTTAAGGGGATTATTTACGGTTGTCGGCGATGAATACGTCGATTACACCAACGCAATTTCTTTTTTCAAGCGGACCAAATTCGTCTGAAATAAATATAGGGGTTTTGTGATAAATTTATGGTCAAGTACGAAATAGAGGCCGATTTTATCCTTAGTTTCAATATTTTGTGACCATAATTACATTTGCATCTAATATAGAATAATTGAAAGGTAAATATTGTGAAATATAGTAACTGACATATTGGGTATTGATATTTCTAAGGGAAATAATAAATAACAAGTAGATTCATTTTAGTATGGGAAGTACTTGGGCGGGAAAAATGAGCGGGAATAATTAGAGGAGTGTTATTCTTTTAGTATATAGGGGATTCTCTATCACATGATTAGATGCGAATTTGGGACATCTTTGAAATTTATGAAATGTAGGGTCGTATCCATTTTTTTTGCAGGCGGGATGGTCCTGTTTCAATAGACGATATGGTACTTGAATATCCACTCATTCAAATCTCCGCCTTTTGGATATTTTTTCCTTATTACAGTTCCTAAATGATTTTCGTCATTCAAAACTGCGATTTCTTGTATAGTCACTGGGAAGTGGTACTCCTAGTTTTTGTAGGACTTGCAAAATCGTTTTGGGCAAGTCTCCGATCTTGTTTTGAGCTAGTTCATCTCTTGTCTTCAGACTCTCCACTCAACTTCCTGCTGTTGATAGTTTACGGTTAGGCTTATAGCCTTATATTCTTGCCGATGGGGAGAATCATAATGTACAGTATATACTGTGTAAATTGTAAAATTGTGCTGTTTGCTATTCTATTGGCATACAAAGAATTTTTTGGTCTTTTCTTGGTCCTACATACATTGTCGGAATTTTTTTACTTCATATGTGTTCTTTTACTCTCACAGACCTCAGTCACCAAGTAAGATAATATTTTATGGGGCGAAGTATGTTCACTTCATGTCTTCAGAAACGTCAAATAAACTTAGACTGTTAGAGAAGATTAGAATGTGCATTTCATATACGCCGCTTTGATTTGTACTATTTCTACTAGTGTTCAAATCTTCGGACGACAAATTGGGATCACAATTACAGTGAGTATTAATGGTCCTTGTTTTGTTATCGAGACATTCATATTTGATTGGACGTTGCTTGTAATCTCCATTTCCATTTTAAGCACGACACATTCATGATAGTACTAGCTAACCAGTATAAATATATGGCGATCTAATTAATTATCTGTTTGTTTTACATCGAATTTGATCAACTACATTTGGATTTCTATAAAGTGTTCCTTTCTAAGGTGCACAAAGTGAAGAATCGGGTAATATACGAATATCCAATAGTATATTACGTTGTTTTGAGGGCTATTTTGGTTCTAAGCCAGTGGTAGTGTCTACAAGGACTGTTCTAAATTTTTCTCTCCAATTGATATATCCATCCCTTGAATAAGTATTTTATCAACACTTCCTACTATATAACCATAAAATAGCCAAATGCATATCAGACAATTCTTTTTTCACAAATTTTCGTGACGGGTCAAATACATACTAAATGACTCCATTTAATACGTGGGAAATATCAAAAAATTTGTTTTTATTACCATCACATGGTAGTATTTGACCCATCTTAAACTTAACACTTCCAACATATTGTCTTTCATTTTTTACTTTTTTATTTTTACTTTCTTAGTTTTTCCCTAACTACTTTTATTTTATTCTTCCTAGTATATTTTATCTGCATTAATCATAAGGTGGATATGCCCATTTTAAATGAGAATTTGTCATATGTTTGTCGTGGTTAACATTTAACATGATATCGGTTGGAAATATAAAGTCACTATAGGGGTGAAATATATTTAGAGAATAAATATTGTTGTGTCGTGGTATGGAAGCCACTGAATGAGAAACGAAATCGCCCCCGACTACGGTACAAATCCATATAGGCGTCGTCCTCTAAGGTCACACAACACTTCTAAAAGCTGTGTACTCAACAATTAGGAGTTGAAGCTAATATGGTATGCTCAAAATTATCATAGAGAAGAAGTAGATGATATGGAAGATGTGTATATAAAATGATTACAAGCTTATCATATTTATAGTGGTTAATTATCACAACACTAACAAAATTAGTGACATAACCGCCACCCTAAACATGGGCAAAAAACATAGAGTTAGTGGCTAAAAACATGCAATTAGTGGAGAGAGTGTAGAGATTCTCTTACGAGGAAATAGAAGGCTTCTCTATAATGTAATGTATCTAGACAACACTACTACCTTTGAATTACTTCCAACAATATCAAATCAAATTTATTATTTTGGAAAATCTTAGGCAAATTTATTGAAATGGGGTATTGAACAATGAACACTAACCCTTAGTTCGACATTAAAGTTGTATATCACTTAAAGTTAAAAGGAAATTAGAATAAAATCAAATTTTTCGGTACATTTTCTTTTTGCAGAGACACCTTAATCGTTACGTTTAGTGAAAATCCCCGAGTACTAGTTTTAAACCAATGCAGAAAATGTACGGGTCGTAATAGGGGATATCATTATATCTATAGCATATAAATGAGCGTGATTAATTGTTCATTACCGTGAATAGACCTTAGTTTGAGACATAACGTAAATATAATTGAAGTTACTAATCACTACTATACAATGCAAATTATGTTACAAAGTGTATGAGTAATTTGTAACTTTACAAGTACCCAATTATTTTTTTTTGTAAA
Organism: Heliosperma pusillum; assembly: GCA_022085475.1. Classification (NCBI taxonomy): domain Eukaryota; kingdom Viridiplantae; phylum Streptophyta; class Magnoliopsida; order Caryophyllales; family Caryophyllaceae; genus Heliosperma; species Heliosperma pusillum. Next base: position 20,770 of record JAIUZE010028462.1, read on the forward strand.
CTACGTCGGTTGTCGTATGTGTTGTATACTCGTTCATTATTGTCGCAAAGCAATAGGTTCAAGCCTTGTTTGATTCCAGGTTAGATCAAATTTGGTCGAAATAACTGGGTCGGGTCAATTTGTCACATCCCTTCTCTCTCTATAATCACTCTGACGACTTACTTTCATCTCACTATCCCTCTCTCTAAAAACGCACCCTACTCACTCTCTCTCCCTTTCTCTAAAGTCGACATCGACTCACTTTCTCTCTGACGCTCAACCTTATTTCAATCCACCTACCTATATTTCCACCGCTCATTCTAGTAATGACTTACATATTTTCATTGATTGACTTCGCCATATATTTCCAATACGTTGATATCCTTTTGCCAAAATCGTCGTATATTGATCTATGTTTTAGTTCTTCATCTTTAATCTCAAGTTACTCGCTCCGATATTATTTATTTTGTCTTTTGAAAAATATATATAATACTCTGTACAAAGTTAAGACATAAAATTGAATAGTTTTCTATTTTTGTATACTCAAAATAAAATTTTAGTAAAAATACTTACTTTAACACTACTCATTATCGACCCATGTAACCCGATTTGATTCATGTGTGTGTTAATCATCGCATAACTTGGTGCACAAATTGGCCAACATACAAAATTACGTTTTCATCTAAATAGACACATGCATGTCTAACAATTTAGTCTAAAAATTGGCCCATATAATTAACTCTAAAAAACTCTATACATACATCCATATAAATACAACTACCCACCCTTTTGCCCATACATTATGTGACACCCTGTGATTTAGCAATAAAGTAAACACATAGATTTGCAGCAGAAATTACAAGATTTTAAAAACATTAAAGACAAAACCGCAAATGTCACTTTATGTTAAAGACCAAAGCTTACTTTAATAAATCGTTTATACAAATGGTACCTAAATAATTGCAATGGATCCCGATCCCTTGATAAAAACACAAATAAGATATCAACTAATGTAAACTACAACGCTAAGGCTGAATCGATGTAAGTACAATGTTCGCTAGCTCACTCGTCAAAACCCCATGCAACACCAACCTGCAACCTGTTCATTCATGAAACATGAATGCCACAGTCAGTGGGGTGTAACTCGGGGTTCTCCCAGCCATATCACATCAAAACGCACATAAGCAAGCATAAAATCATATTTCATCATGCATACATATATATCATGCCGGATATATGGATAGCATTACATAATAACAATATATGAGCATATGAATCATCAATCGTATCATCATCATGTAACAAAGACTCGGGGAAGACTCCCCTTGGCAACCATATAGATCACTAAGGGCTTGCATCTCACCATTAGTGATCATGTCCTTAAGAAGGTTAGGGACTCAACAAGCAAACCAATCGTATGCATACAATATTCAAGTATACCATCCAACATATGATCAAACACACTCTCACGGTAAATGACACGCACTAGCATCTGTACTTTGCAAGACAAGACGAACTAGTCCACGAGATCAATGTTTCCCTGAACCTAAAACGTGTCGTATACTCAAGACTCTATCCTCCCGGTAGGACGGCGATAATAATACGGTCCTAGTCTAAACCTGGTCAGACTCTCAAAATAAACGTGTTCCGATTCGATATGCGATCAACGTTTCACATCCAAGACTCGATTCTTCCGGTTCAACCACACGGAAGTGAGTACCCCAAATTCGACTCAACCACACGAAAGAGGCGGATAAGCTCGAGCATCATACTCCGGCTAAACCACACGGAGATGAGGTCAAGAATAAACAAGCAAGTACGCTACATGCAATGACACCACCTACAAGGATACGACATTTGACGGCCGGGTCGATCAACACTATGCGTTCACCTCCCAACAACGTCGTCATATCCCCACTAACAAATGCACAAGCATTAAGGTTGTCCCCATATCGCTCCGACATCAAGTCTAACGAGTATAGTGGTGCAACCGGGAAATGCGAGTTCAAAACATCCAATAAACAAGACTCGATCCATTACTCAAGGCATAAGTGACTAAAAAGGGGAAACATGCTAAAACCGTCACTTAAACATGTGATAAAATCATGTGAGATATCATATAGTCTAAACACGAATACTTAATGTCATAACGTAGGTTTATAAGATGAACAAACCATACAAACCGTTATATGTAAAAACTAAAGGAAGAAAAGAAAAAAAAGAGGTGTAGGGGGGTCCCAACCGGTCAGGGGGACCGGCAGCCGGGTACCTGACTGGGCACCACACCAACAACAAATAACAACAACAACAAGCAAGGGCTCCCAGCTAATTGGGGCGGCCGGGTACTCAACTGGGGCACTCATCTCACAATCAAACAACAATTTAACATCAGGGACTCCCAGCCGGTGGGGGTGGGCGGCGGTCGGCTACCCGGCTGGGGGCACGCACTCGCTCAATTCAACAACAAACAATCAGGGGGCTCCCAACCGATCATGGGGCGGCGACCGGCTACACGGCTGGGGCACGCATATGGCCGAAAACAACACAATCATTTTTACCAACTTTAATCATTACAAGGCTTCATTTAATGCATCATAAGAGTATCAATTCATTACATTTCATCATTAAAACATTATGAACAACATTTATGATATTAAACATAAGTTTAACCAATAATAAGATGAATTCAACAACATTAACATAAATTTCCACAAGTAAAGCATATGAGATAAATTATGACACACAATTAAGTAGTAAACATATAATCATGCTAATATAACATAATTAACTCATAACCCGTCTACGTTACCTCAACTAGCACTTCAAATCATCGATTCCCGAGCTAAATATCAACCCACATGAATTCCTTGATCCAAAATCTTCAAAATCCACCTTTTCCCGATAAATAATGCGACAAGAACCCAAAATCAAAATCTGAGTTTATTAGCTATAAAGAAATAGGATGGTGATAGGATTCCGAAACATTAAACGAAATTGAATTTGGTTAAGAAACGAAGAAGTTATGTCCGTCTTAAGTTTAGATCTAGAAAAATGGATTTTATAAAAAGTTGGAGGAAATGACTATTTTATGTTATGAAAAGAAAGATGAGAATAAGAGGAGAAGATTAATTTAAAAATCGTCAAATTTCGTTGAGAGACGGAGAAATGACATCCGTCTTAATTTTATAAAGTTATGGAGTTTTAATGGTGTTTTTGATGTAGAGGAAGAAGATGAAAGTTGCTGATAATTTAAGGACGAAGAAGGAAGTTTTGGTGGGTTTGTTTTGAGAAGATAAAAAATAGAATGCCCAAATTTCATATTGGGTCAACTCACTTGGATTTTCGCGTAGAATCCGATTATGAACTCATAACGGACTGAAATGCGTTGGTTTTTACCCAACTAAACTAAATTTTATTTAATATTAATTTAAAGCCACGAAATCATAAATTATCAACTTAAAATATTTAACCAATCAAAGTAAAAGACGAATTAATAAAATTTACGACTTTAGTAAATTACTCATTATTATAAAATCTGGGGTGTTACACATCACCTATCTGTGACAACCCTCGCGAATGCGGAAATAATAAACAAACAAGCATGTGCATTATATTGCGGAAATAGGTAGTTTTTTAAAAACTTTTATACATGCAAGTTAAATAAAACGAGGAGTGTCAAAATATTACAACTAAGTGCGGAAAATAACAAAGAGACGGAGTCTCTCAAAATGTTAACAAAGAACAAGTGTTTAACAAAACTAGCTAATATCGTCTAGAGGTGAAAACTTCCAGGGACAACGCCCGCTAGCTCACACCCGAACCCAAAAACATCATAGCCAAAAAGCCATCCAATGCAAGCAACCTGTTCATTCATGAAAAACATGAACGCCACAATCAGTGGGGAGTAACTCCGGGTTCTCCCAGCCATATCACAATAAACGTACATCAAAGAAGATACAAAGGTAGAGCATGCATACGTATAGATATACATGTGAGATACGATAAGAAATAGATAGGCAATCCAATATATAATGATACGATCATGTGGAAATCAAATCCGAAACCATCATGTTATTCAAGACTCGGGGAAGACACTCTTAGGCAACCGAATACGCTCACTAGGGCTTACATCTCACCGTTAGCGGTATAAGTTTGATAAGATTGAGACTCGACAAACAAACCATGCCAAGTCATTCAATGATCAATCATATAATCATTCATGTAATCATACCCATATATTGACAACATCTCTCACGGTAAATGAAACGCACTAGCATCGTGTACAATAGCAAGACAAGCCAATGGAAGCTCACGGAATAAGACGTTTTCCGGAACCGTATACGATAAGACGTTTCGTATACTCATGACCTAGACAAAACAAGTTCACAGGATAATACGTTTCCTGGAATCATGTACGATAAGACGTTTCGTACACACAAGACTCTAATCCTCTCGGTAGGACGACGATAATAATACGGTCCTAGTCTAAACCTGGCCAGACTCTCGGGATAAGACGTTTCCCGATTCGACATGTGGTACGACGTTCCACATCCAAGACTCGGTCAATCATAGACGCCGAGTACCCCAAATTCGGTCAACCTTCACGAAAGAGGCGGAAAGAGATCTATAGTCAAAAGTCAAGCTAGTACGCTACATGCAATAACACCACCTCGCAGGTATACAACATTTGACGGGCGGGTCGATCAACGCATTGCGTTCGCCTCCTAACAACGTCGTCATATCCCCACTAAACATGCATACAAGCATCAAGGATACACCCCATCGCTCCGACATTCCAGTCTAACGAGTATAAGGTGTAGCCGGGAAATGAGAGTTCATAGCACAAAATCATTAGTGCTCAATTCATAACATATGTAAAACCGACTCAAAAGAGGGATATACCAAAAACCGTCACAAAACATGTGATACAAGCGAATAAAATATCATATATTCAAAACATTCATATTATAAGTCGTTACGTAAAATTATACGATAAACGAACGATTAGAATTATCATAAATGAAAACCGTAAACAAAATCACAAACAAAGTCCAGCAGGAGCCAGCCGGTCAGGCTGACCGGCTGCCGGTCCACCGGCTCAGGCCACAAGTCAATACGAAAACCAACTTCAACATGCAGTGTGTCCCAGCCGGTCAGGCTGACCGGCTGCCGGTCAACCGGCTGGGACCAAAGGGTCAATTGAAAAACAAATGAAGGAATGGGGTGTCTCAGCCGGTGGTCTGACCGGCTGCCGGTCGACCGGCTGAGACCCATGTCATATATCAAAATCACGTAACAACACAACAATATACAGCCACTGCCCCAGCCGGTGGTCTGACCGGCTGCCGGTCGACCGGCTGGGGTCCAATTCCTACGAAAATCCCATTTTTTGCCTAAGGAACCAATTTCAATTATCATCCAATATTATCATAAATCATCAAAACTCATATGAAATCTCAACATACAACATATATTATCATCAACACACTTACCAAGCTCACTAACCATATTCTAAATACGGTTTCTAGCATAGATAACATATAAAACACGTAAATGATATCGAGTAACCCTTCACCGTTACCTTTAAGCGTCTTCACTACCCGTCAAGCTCCTCTTCTATTAGAAAGTAGCCTTTATCGGGATCTTGGAGGTCACCACCTACATATAGATCGAAAAAGATGAATAAAATTCATCTTGAGAAAGACGGAAAGATTGAAAAGCGAGAAAGACGATAATTTTATTATCAATACGGATAGAGGAAGGCAAGGGAAGAAGAATAAGACGAACCTACGTGAATTCTATCGAGTAACGAAAGAATTACGACGAATCAAAGATCGGAAAAGCTAAGGAGTTTGAGTTTTCTTAAAGAGGAAGGAATGTTTGGTTTGTGCTTGGTTGAATGAAAATTAGGTTAAGGGAGTTAGAGTATAAGTAAGGAAAAGTCAACCAAAAAGTCAAACTCGCCTTAAGACGGGATTCTCATGGAATCTCGCGGAAATTCCAAATACGAACTCGGAAATTCTAAATTCGACTCTCGAAACTTAAAATTATAAATTAAAACTTAAATTTGCTGAAAAGATTTCGTAAAATATTTCTACTAGAAAAATAGGGTACATTTCCGGGTGTTACATATCAACCCTAAATCAATCGCAGCTCCCTCTCACTTCCCTCAATCTCCCTCTCACTTTCCTTTATTACTTTGTCTCTGCCTAATTCCCTTTATCACTTGACCCATAATTTGTCACTCTGTTTTTTTTTCTCTATGAAACTAAGTTCTTTTTTCTTTTTTAAATTTTTTTTAGAAAATTAATATAATTTCTTCAATCTTTCATATGGAGTAATTTTTTAAGGTAATTGTTTTTTTGCAATTTTAACTCCTTTTTTGTTTTTTTAATCTTATCTTATTCATAAGCTCTTGAACTTTGTAGATCTAGATATTTTTGTATTTTTTTCGTTTTTATGTTATTTTTCTTGTTTTACGACACGTTCTTCATATTAATTTTATTGATGTTCATATTATATTTGAAATCTATAATTTTGGATGTAAATATTGTATCATGAATATAGTAGTACTAATATTTATCCAATATTTATTTGATTTGATTAACAATTTGTGCATTTAATTCTCCTTAAATCTATGACACCCACGTTTTGTCATACACCTGTGATTTTTTTATAGAAATGAGATGTTAAATATTACTCCAGAATATTATAATATGATTTGAGATTAACATATATCAGAGGAGAGAGAATAATTAAATGAGTTGCAATAGATGCGGGGTATGTTGTTCTTTTTTCCTTTTCCTTGTTTTCAATGGCCAATAAAAAGACAAAGAATGTTATCACTTTTATATATAGTAGATATTATTTCTGGAATATAAAATTCCAACTCCCTTTTTTTATTTTTATGAATGTAATTTTAAAATTTTTCGACTTGATTTTTTTATATATAATTGGATCATATTATATAACACCAATCATATATATCATCATATGTATCATATATCATCATATTACAAAGTTTGAAATTAAATGGAGAAGGCTGGAGAGAGAGTAATTAAATAAAGAGGGCAGGAGAGAGTAATTAAATGAAGAGGGCAGGAGAGAGAGTAATTAAATAGTGTTTTAATCTGTGGGTCCTACTAGCCAAGAAAAGAAGGAAAAAACAAGAGTTTTTATATATAAGGGGATACAGGTTAAGCACCATTTCTTGGGGATGACAGGTTTAAAGAAGCCTAGAGAGTAAAAGTCATACCCTTAATGTAACACCCCGTATTTTTATAATAAATTTTATCCGGAAATTTATTTATTAAATTAGTTATTTTGCGAGTTTAATTATTTAATGCGTATTTAACGCTTGCGATCTCTTTTTGTTATTTTCCGTTTTTACCTAATTTGGATGGATTAAAATGTCCGCGCACGATTTGAATATTTAAATCTAATAGTTACTTCTCCTATATAAACTCATTGAGCGTTTTAATTATACTAAACCTAGTTTCTAATTGGATTATCCATCTTGTGAGCTAATGGGTCAAAAGCCCACTTAAACTCTCTTATAAATTGAAAATCTAACCTAGCAAGTAGGTTGCTCAATTCATTTCTCGGATTGGGGAGCACCCACCTTCTAACGGGCGGCTAAGAGTGCGTGTGCGTTATTCGGCCGCATCACCTCCCTTCTTCCTCTATTCTTATTTTTCTCTCTTTGACTCCATTGTTATGCAACTTTCTTCATCCAAATCAAATAAAAATTATATATTTAGAATCCTGGCTCTTACCTTTACAATATATTCTATTCATAATATTTTTAAGGGACTCGATTGTATGGGGTTTAGACCTACCTTTAGGGTTTATATATTTGATGGGTAAATAAGAAGAAAAAGAAGAAGATGTATTTCTTTTGGGTGTTTTTGAAGGAGGATTCGGGTAGCACAATGTTATTGCCGTTTTTATGAAGATGGAGATTATTTTGCTGTCATTATTGCGTAATAAAGGTAACTAGGTTTTCTTCTTTAATTATGTTTATAGAAAGTAAGCATGATTTACATGATATAATGGTGTATGTATGATTTAATTGTATTGTGTATAATATTACATGCATTTAATTGTATTTATTATATGTTCCTTTGTATAATATTAGACTCGTTGTGGTGACATGGCGGTTTGTACCGTGGAGTCGACCCCTCGGTGAATTTGTTATAGAGGACTAACCCGTGATGGAAGAGAGTTATAGTTGATGATACTATAACCTCGCACATATAAAGTTATAGCTTGAAGTGCTATAACTTCACTAAAGCTGAGTGAAAGTTATAGCTGAAGGTATTATAACTTTGATGAAGTTAAGTGAAGGTTATAGTTGATGATACTATAACCTGACAAGCTTAACCAAAGTTATATGTGGTATACTATAACTCTGCTGGAGTTAGCGAGGGTTATGGTTGATGATACTATAACCTGACAAGCTTAACCAAAGTTATAGGTGGTGTACTATAACTCTGCTGGAGTTAAGTGAAGGTTATGGTTGATGATACTATAACCTGACAAGCTTAACCAAAGTTATAGCTGAAATTACTATAACTTCACTAAAATTGAATGAAGGTTATAGCTGAAGTTACTATAACTTCACTAAGGTTAAGTGAAGGTTATAGTTGGTGGTATTATAACATTAGATGTTTTATACTTTTGTGTCTGGTGTTATGGTAACTCGAACTATAACATGACCTTTGAGGTGTAATGTTATAGGTCAAGATACTATAACCTTAGTCATATGTGCTTGTTTATGTGGAGTGTTATAGTCAGCTGGACTATAACGCTATGTCTGCATATCGTATTGGTTATTCTTATTCTTATATTGATGGACAGTTGGTTATACTGTTCTTGGCTTGAGTCGTGACATTGTTCACGCATTGTTGGACAGTCAGTAGTACTGATCCTAAGTTGAGTCGTGACGTTGTCCACGCATTGGTATGTGCGGTCAGTTATACTGTGCATTTGTTTGTTACTGGTTGAATAGATGACGATAGTATCACTTATATACTATCGGAATGAACTAACGCTACCCTTCGGGGATTGGGTTTTATGGTCTATGTTCGGGGGGGTATCAGAGGCAGTTCGTTATACGCTCTGGTCCCCG
>JAIUZE010028465.1:0-12894 GCA_022085475.1 Heliosperma pusillum
AGATACTCATTTAGAATTAGAATGGTCAAGACGAATAATCATAATTCTCTATGGGTACTTAGTCACACGACATACATCATACAATTAAACGGTCACGGGAAAAACTTCCTATCATGTGACTAATTGCATATAAATCACATTCAAATATCATATCGCCTCATATCTACTAAGGCTCATTTATTCATTCATTAAATAAAACCTTACCTGAAGACAAATCCCCGACCCGAGTCCCGCGACGGGTCATCAGTCAAATCGGGGCTGACTAGATCTTAGTTTGACCAAACCCGTTGGATCAAACCGGCTAGAAGCAGAGTCTTTATCACATAGACATAAAATCAACATATTCCTTACATGTTATTTATTAAAACCTCTAACATGTGAATTATTATATTATACCCAAAAACCCGTTTGACTTAAAATGATATCCAATTAAACTACGATCTCGTCTTATAATTTCTAACATGTGAGAAATAATAGTTTTATGAAAAACCTTTTTAATTAAATATTTTACTTATTAACATTTCCCACTTGCTAAATATTACAAAACACGATAAAATGGCAATAACTCAAAAACCGTCACAAGACCAAGGAAGGGACCCACGGCCTGAGTTGGGCCGGACAATACATGGGCCTGGACTGGGCCCACGGACTGATTTGGGCTAATTTGGGCTGATTTGATCGACTTTACTAAAAACCGTTTCTTAATATTTCCCGCATGCTTAACATATTTAAAACCCGTCAAAACAACAACAAAACAATCAAGTATCGACACAAATCCAAAGGACCAAAACACGGACCAACCAGACCGGGCTGGACCGGGTCTGAACCGGCCTGAACCGGCCTGGTTTGGCCCGGTTTTCCAGCCACCAAAACAGCCACCCTACGGCCACCACCAACATCACTCTAAATTATTTCTAACATGCTTTAATTAACAACATCCATTTTAAACAACCATTTCATCCATCATGCATACAAAAATCATGATTATGAACAATTCATCAAATATGTCAAGAACACTAAACATGTTAAAAATTCATACAACATAATAAAAATAACAACTTATCATGTTACTAACTAAAAATCATAAGTAACAATAATATAAACTAAAACAAAAGCTTTGTGACATTAATTCGTCGAGTAAATCGGAATTGTTACCTTAGCTAGCAAAATCAAGTAGCACCAAAAAAATAAGAACTAAGAAAATAAGAAACCCGTCTTCTAATCTTCTCCTAAAATATACGAGTCACCAAACCCGTCTTCAAAATCTTCCCCTATAAGAAATGACAAGAAAAATATTTGTTAGAATTAAAACTTGATTTTCCATAATTAAAGTGTTGAAAACGATTTTGTCGGAATTGAAAATAACCGTACTTGAAGATGGAGAGCGAAGAGGAGATTCTAGAAATATAAGTTAGGACGGATTTGAATAAGAAATGAAGGTTTTATGACGATTTTGCTCAAGAACGACGAAGAACGACGAAGAACGATGAAGAACGATTAAAGAAAGTGTTAATTAGATCTTAATTTGATTTATTGTAAAATAAAAAGGTAGTTAGTGAGTAAGTGTGGTGAGTGAGCCGTGTACATATAGATAAATTATGGAGTCGGGTTTTGAAATTGTTGTTACGGAATTGACTCGGGTTTAATAATTATATTACGGTAATTGATTAGATATAATTAGATATTAAGTTAATTAAACCAAATAACTAGATATTATGTTATTGTAATGAAAAGAAAGGAAAATATCTAGCTCTAAGAGAGGGGAAAGAGCCGTGAGAAATAGGTAGTAGTCGGATCTGTTTTTGAGCGATTTGCGTAATTTTCGTTAACGGATCGATAAAGTTATAAATATCTTAGATATTATTATTAGTTTAATCATATTAATTTAAAATATCTAAAGTGAGTGGAAAAAGGTGACATGGGCGTGTGACTCATGCCAAAGTCGTGTTTCGGGTTTGTTTCGGGATTTTAGATGACTCGGGAATAGTTAAATGACGTTCGGGTTAAAACCGTAAAAGTTATTCTTTAATTCCAAATAAATTCAAAATAATTATATTAAATTTTCATAAATCCCAATAAATCTTAATAAAAATAAATTAAAAATATTTTTTTTTTTAAATAAAATTTCGGTCTTCAAAATTACAAGGCGAGTCGGAAAAAGTCAACGAAAGTCAAAGTTGACTTAAAAACGGGATTCTCATGGAATCTCTCAAAAATTCCAAATACGAACTCGGAAATTCCAAATTCAACTGGAAACAATAAATTCCACTTTAAAATTTAAATAGGCTGAAAAGTATCCGTAAGATATTTTACTATAAAAATAGGGTACTTTTCGGGTTGTTACACTTCCCATCCACAGCCAAGGCACATCATGCTTACTGCAAACCTGTTTAACTCACTGCTCACCCAATGGTCGGAAATTACCAAAAGGATCACCGCAGAAGTTTAGAAATAAGAATAAGAAAGCGCACACGGTCAACCAAAGGTTGAGTAGGGCAACACAGTACAAAATACAATATGCAACCTGACATCAATCAACAACAATGATCAGGCATGTCGCAAGCCCGATGCAAAGATAAATTACCCAGACTAGGCTAATAACAAATTAATGTAATTAGGGAAGTAGGGGTTGATCCTCAGGGAGATGGTGTTTCCTATGGATTGTGAATCGTCTCACAATTGAGTTTTATCTAATGATTTTCTGGGTTTTGGATTTGGTGATGTCTAAACTAACGAATGGCATAAAAAACGAAATAAAAACAAACTAGAATGAAAACAATAAAGCAATTGATAAATTAACAATAATGAGAATCATAAGCAACGTTGTGGGGTAACTGAGGTTAATACCAAAATACTCTCATCTACAAATCTCAAACACTCCACCTCATAACATTCGCTCTTAATATAATTAAACCAGCCGCGCAATCAATTAATGGCAATGATTTAGTGAATATGCAACATAATATTCCTTGAGCGTTCGTCAGATGTGTGTTCTTACAAATCATAGATCGAATGTCTAACAGCAGGCTTTTAGTGCGATTTACTAGGTCTTAATCCACTATGTCACGCTTTGTCTATTCAATTCCTGTATATCTACCTTGGAAAAGAATTCCACACTAGTCAATGATTGTGATCAAGAATCGTCAACTATCGTTAAAGTCCAAACTTGCATAGACACAATGTTTTAAAAGCACACTTTCTTTTATCCAATTATCATCTTTTAATCAATCTAACATGGCTACCCTACACCCTAGAAATGTGACTACTCACTCATGATTATGTTGATATTAACAATGAAAGTTAAGATAAGCATATTTAGTTGATTTTGACAATAATTTAGACTCTCTATGTGGCGATAATAACGACGCTATACGACAATCTAAGAAATGAAACTATGATTATAACAACATGAAAATGAATCTAATGAAATGGAAAATGACAATCAATTGGAAAGCAATAAAGAACAATAAGCAAAGGATAAATTAGGAATACCTAGGTGATGATCAACGATGAAAGCGATAACAATAATAGAAATCCCTTGCATAGAAATACCGTACTTTGAATTACAACTCTTGAACCCAACTAGTAGATACAAAGATTGAAATTCTTATTGAATTAAGCTAATGTTTTGAAAGGAAATGGACAGAAATAAACTAGAAACAAAAGACAAAAGAAGAAGAGAATCTAAACTAGAAAGACTAAAGCTAAAAGGAAATATAAGACTAGATTATGTAAGATAGTGTATTTGATGGATGGGTATATGATATGAGGGGCTTGGCACATCTATTTATAGTATTAGGGTTTCGTGGAGAAGAGGTCGGGCAATAAATACATAGGGCAAATTTAGGAGGAAGGAGTCGCAATGCACTGAGCAGCAGGAATACCCGATCGGGTACACCACTTACCCGATCGGGTAAGTCGTCTTCTGGAAGCTCTTGACTAACTCTTCAACTTCCTTCGCTTTGACTTGACTTACAACATCCCCCTTGACTCTACAATCGGGTTTGTTGCTTGGATATGATGTAAAGCAATGAATTCTCCCGTCTAATTGATTGGTCTTCCGACAACTACAAAACCGTCTTTGCTTCTTCTCTCCCTTAAGTTAGTGAACCTTCTCGAAATGCCTTACACACGGTCAAGATTGCATCTTCAAATCGTCGGGCTCTAGGCAAATGCTCGGAAATATAGAAAAAGGGCGTAGAAACGTCACTTTCCCTACAAAACAAGTTAGAACACAGGAATTCGCCTAGAAGACGATATTAGCTCATAAAATGGCTTAACAAAGCACAAATGACATACAAAACCGAGCTAAAGTGGGGGTTAAAATCATACAAATATTCACTTATCAAACTCCCCCAAGCTAAACCTTTGCTTGTCCTCAAGCAAACATAACAAACAATACCAGGACAAGGCTGCAAGCATTGGCTACTATACCATCAAGAAACAAATCTCAATATAAAGCTTTGAAAACATAATGAATCATAACCCTAAAACAACGTGGGCAAGAATGATGCATAGACATGGCTGAGATTTACATAACGGCGTAGCACAAAGAATTTCACTACAGATTTTCGGCTCTTGCATGATCTTTTGACAAATGGACTCTCACGGTACACTCGAACACTCAATGTATGCAAAAAGGTGATTTCTTTATGTGTAAATGTTTTTGAGACACTCACCTATCTACGACTCATGAAAATGTGTCCGCAGTCTAATATGGTAAAAAATTCAAAACACAAGTCAAAGATCACAATGCACATAATAAAGAAGCCGAAAAATGAGAAGAAGGCTTTGGGAAATGGGTGAAAGGTGGACAAATAGTTATGGTCATGTGAAGGTTGTAGTGAGCTAGCAACTGACCAATGATAAATGAAAACTCAATCCAAACTTTCGATTAATTTCCACAAAACGAATGATGAAGCCAGAAGTAACAATTTGGCTTTTTCCACACGAAACACAAGAGTGAACTCCTTCTATATATTGAATTTTTTTTTTGTTAGGAGATACTCACAACTTCTTCTTTTATTTCTTTTCTTTCTTTTTTTTTTGATTTTTCTATTTTTCTTCTTCTTTGGATGTCTTTCTCTTTTTTTTTTCTTTTTTTTTTGAACATAACTTCACTTCTTTGAACTTTTTCGTTCTCCCAATTCACTTTGTCATTAAGGAACAAATCTTCTCAAAAGAGCACCCATACACCATAGTCTAGCTACTAGCTCAAAAGGTAGGCAGTTTTTGTTTGTAGCTATTATTTTGTAAAGCATTTGTATTAAGGGGCTTATTTTGAGGTGTAATTCAAAGTGAAAAAGGCATCAAATCATAGTGAATCATGAATGCAATGCTTATAGAAATGAAATAAGAACCATACTTATGCGTTTTAACATGACACACATCACAAGGAGAACTACACAAACCTAAATGAGACTGGGTATAGATGTACGAGCCTAAGGAGGTTCTACCTTACAATATATGTAGTTTGCCAAATGTCAAGATCAAGCGTACTCATCTATAGATTCGTTCCATGCCTACTGTGTACAAGACTTCCCCATGTATGCACAATTCAATGAATATTGAATCATTATCTTTTGAAAGCTCTAAGTTTGGGAAATGTAACATGATAGTATAGTAAACAAGCAAGCAAAGCATGAAAAGCAAAAAAAAATTTAAATTTTCTCAAAAATCTTCTCTTTCTTTTATTCAAAATTTGAAAATTATAACTAAAATACAAAAATGGGAAAATGCAAAAATGCAAAAATGGGAAAATGCAATCCCTCCCCCAAGCTAAACATCACATTGTCCTCAATATGAGCACAAAAGCTAAATATGCAATGAGACGCTTAATGGGAAGAAAGGAAAAATGAAAGAAGAATGAAGCTTACTAGTCAGTGCGGACTCCCCCAAGCTAGTCTTTTGGACTTGGCAAGGAAGGTCGTCAGAGATTCTTCAAAAACTCTTTCATCTGCAAAGAAATCTAACAAAACAACGTAAAAGGGAAAAACAAAAATAAAAATGCAAAAAGGGAAAACACGGGTTGCCTCCCGAGAAGCGCTTGTTTAACGTCTTGCTCGACGAATTTTTCACAAGAATCATTGGGTTGAGGATGGACGCTCCGTATAGACAATATCTAAACATCCGATGATAGAATTGCTATAATAGAGTTTCAGTCTGTGTCCATTAACTTTGAATTTCTCACCATTGCTAGTCATTAGTTCCACATAGCCGTACTTGCTCACATATGTGACAGTGAATGGTCCAGACCATCGGGAACGAAGTTTTCCTGGAAAAATTTTCAGACGGGAGTTGAAAAGAAGTACTTGGTCACCGACATTAAATTGTTTCTTAATTATCCTCTTGTCGTGCCAACGCTTCGTTTTCTCCTTATAGATCCTAGAATTCTCATAAGCTTGCAAACGAAATTCCTCTAGCTCATTGAGTTGCAAGAGTCTCCTATCAGCGCTAAGCTTAGTGTCTAAGTTTAATTCTTTGATAGCCCAGTAAGCTTTATACTCTAACTCGACAGGAAGATGACAGGCCTTTCCATAAACCAATCGATAAGGAGATGTTCCAATCGGGGTTTTGAAAGCTGTACGATAAGCCCACAAGGTGTCATCGAGCTTATTACTCCAATCAGTTCTAGATCTTGAGACTACTTTCTGAAGAATTGTTTTCAACTCTCTATTTGAGACTTCTACTTGACCACTGGTCTGAGGATGGTAGGCTAATCCTCGTCTGTGATACACACCATATTTAGCAAGCAGAGTATCTAACTGCTTTTCTCCAAAGTGAGTTCCCCGATCACTAATCACGGCTCTGGGTACACCAAAACGTGGAAAGATGACCTTCTTAAATAGCCGTATCACAGCTCTAGCATCATTAGTGGGAGTGGCGATTGCTTCTACCCACTTGGAAACATAGTCAACAGCGACTAAGATGTAACGATTT
Organism: Heliosperma pusillum; assembly: GCA_022085475.1. Taxonomy (NCBI): domain Eukaryota; kingdom Viridiplantae; phylum Streptophyta; class Magnoliopsida; order Caryophyllales; family Caryophyllaceae; genus Heliosperma; species Heliosperma pusillum. The sequence goes on from JAIUZE010028465.1 coordinate 6,940, forward strand.
CCGTTAGAAGAAGGGAATGGTCCTTGATAGTCAATACCCCAGACATCGAATATTTCAACTTCTAATATGCCGTTCTGAGGCATCTCATGTCTCTTGGATATTTGACCCATTCGTTGACAAGCGTCACAAGCCATAACAAAGTCCTTTGAATCTTTAAACATCGAGGGCCAGAAAAACCCGGATTGTAAGACTTTGGCTACGGTCTTGGACGGGCCATGATGACCACCATAAGCAGATGAGTGGCATCCTTCTAAAACTCCTTTAACTTCCCACTGAGGGATACATCGTCTATAAAGACCATCAGAACACTGCTTGAAAAGATAAGGGTCATCCCAAACGAAGAATTTTGCATCATGCAAAAATCGCTTCCTTTGGTTATAAGAAAGGTCAGAAGGTAGCTGTCGAATGACAAGAAAGTTGGCCATATCAGCATACCAAGGAGAAGAGTCAGTAATCGCCATTAATGAATCATCAGCAAACGAATCATTAATGGGTGTTGGCAGTCCTATTTCAGTTACTCTTATCCTTGAAAGATGGTCAGCGACTACATTTTCTGCTCCTTTCTTATCCCGGATCTCTAGATCAAACTCTTGAAGGAGTAAGATCCATCGGATAAGTCGAGGTTTTGCCTCTTTCTTTGAAAGCAGATATTTCAAAGCAGCATGGTCAGTGTAAACAATGACTTTCGATCCTATAAGGTAAGAACGGAATTTTTCTAAGGCATAGACAACGGCAAGAAGTTCTTTTTCAGTAGTGGCATAGTTGATTTGGGCAGGATCTAACGTTTTACTAGCATAGTAAATAGCATGAAGGAACTTTTTCTTTCTTTGCTCCAAAACAACTCCAACGGCATAATCACTCGCATCGCACATAAGCTCAAATGGAAGATTCCAATCAGGTGACTGGATTATAGGTGCGGTGATTAGAGCGCGTTTGATTTTGTTGAAAGCCTTAAGGCATTCCTTCGTGAAATTAAAAGGCGCATCCTTAAAAAGGAGCTCAGTCAGGGGCTTGGCTATTTTAGAAAAATCCTTAATAAACCGTCGGTAGAAACCGGCGTGGCCAAGGAAACTCCTGGTTCCTTTTACATTAGCAGGTGGTGGCAGTTGCTCAATAACTTGGATCTTAGCTCGATCCACTTCAATACCTCTTTCAGAAATGATGTGTCCTAGAACAACACCTTCGTTCACCATGAAGTGACACTTTTCCCAGTTGAGAACAAGCTCGACTTCTTCACAGCGTTTTAGCACTTTAGACAGATTTGTCAAACAGCTATCAAAGGAAATGCCATAGACGCTAAAGTCGTCCATAAATACTTCCATGATAGTCTCAACAAAATCGGAAAAAATACTAGTCATGCAACGCTGGAAAGTTGCAGGTGCATTACACAAGCCAAATGGCATTCGGCGATAAGCAAAAGTGCCATAGGGACAGGTGAAGGTGGTTTTCTCTTGGTCCTTAGGGTGGATAGGAATTTGGAAAAATCCTGAGTAACCATCTAAATAACAGAAATATTTGTGGCAAGCTAACCTCTCTAGCATTTGATCAATGAAGGGCAGAGGATAGTGATCTTTTCTAGTTGATTGATTCAACTTCCTGTAGTCAATGCACATACGCCATCCCATCACAATCCTTGTGGGGATGAGCTCATTCATCTCATTCTTGACTATTGTTGTTCCTCCTTTCTTGGGAACAACTTGGACAGGGCTAACCCATTTTGAGTCAGAAATTGCATAGATTATGCCAGCATCTAGCAATTTTAGAACTTCAGTTTTAACTACCTCTTGCATGTTGGGATTAAGACGGCGTTGACCTTGAACACAAGGTCTTTGGCCTTCTTCTAGGTTAATTCTATGCATGCAAAAGTCAGGGCTTATGTCTGTGAGGTCTTCAAGTTTATAGCCTATTGCCTTTTTCTGTTTCCTCAAAACAGTCAATAGTAAGTCTAATTGATTTTCATCTAGGAGAGCACTCACTATGACCGGGCAATATTCAGATTCATCTAAAAAAGCATATTTTAGATTTGAGGGAAGAGGTTTAAGTTCAGGTTTATGTACTTCTGCCTTGGCAGGAGCATCAATTAAGCTTATGAACTCCTCAACTTCTTCAGATGGTATCTCTTTTCCAGTCAAGTCCCTTTCCAGCTCACTGATCTCAAAATTGTCATTCTCAGAGATATCCTCTAACAATAAAATTGCTTCTAAAGGATCCTCAATTATTGATGGATACAGAGATTCATCAATGATTGAGTCGACAATGTCAAGAAAACAGCAAGGCTCTTCAAGCATAGGGCTCTTCATCGCACTGTTTAAGTTGTAGGTGACTTTATCATCACCTACTTCTAATGTCAATTTTCCATTCTTGACATCGATTACTGCTCCCGCAGTGTGTAGAAATGGCCTTCCTAGAATGATAGGGATTTACGAATCTTCAGCCATATCCAACACTATAAAATCGACTGGAATGAAAAACTTCCCTACTCTAACAGGTACATCTTCTAAAACTCCCATAGGTTGTTTTAGAGAACGCTCTGCCATTTGCAGGGTGATACTTGTGCATTTCAGAATTCCCATATTCAATTTTTCGCAAATGGAATAGGGCATAACGCTCACACTAGCACCTAGATCACATAAAGCTTTATCAATCGTGTAGGTGCCTATAGTGCAAGGTATAGAGAAACTACCAGGATCCTTTAACTTAGGAGGGGACTTATTTTGCAATAACGCACTGCATTCGGCGGTGAATGCGATGATTTCAACATCATCCAGAGTCCTCTTCTTTGTTAAGATATCCTTCATAAATTTCATGTAAGAAGGGATTTGAGTGATTAATTCAGTGAAGGGAACCGTTACTTGGAGGTTTTTGACAACTTCCATGAATTTACCGAATTGGGTTTCCTTATGATTTCTCCTCAAACGCTGGGGAAATGGAACTTGAATTTTGATGGGTTCCTTTTCAAGTTCATCCTTCTTTTCATGCTTATCTTCCGCTTCCTTAGAGGTGGATGGTTGGGTTTCTTTCTGGCTTTCTACTGGTGAAGGCTCAACTGTGGGTTCTTTGTGTTGCTGAGGTTCCGTATAAGTGCTACCACTCCTAAGGGTGATAGCATTTGCGGTGTCCCTCGGTTGTTCACCATGAGGTGGGAGTTGGCCTTGTTTTCTTTGGGTAATAGAGGTAGCCAATTGGGCCATTTGAGTTTCAAGCATCTTGATGGCAGCATCTTTGGCTTGATCACTCTTTTGAAATTGAGTAAACATTGAATCCTGTTTTTGAACAACTTGTAGAAGCATAGATTCAATTTTGCTCAAGCTTGAGTCATTTGGTTGGCCTTGAATTTGAGGTGGTTGGTGTTGAGTTTGATATGGTTGATTGAAGTTAGGTTGGAATGAAGGTCTCTGGTTTTGAAAACCAGGTGGATTGTAAGGCTTTTGTTGGTGTGGTATGAATGGTTGTTGAGTTTGTTGGTGGGGATTTTGAACGTTGGTACTTTTGTAGGATAAAAACGGGTGGTTTTTTGTGTTTTCGTTAAAGAAGTTTGAGAAAGCGTTGCCTTGCCTATATCCTTGATAGGCATTGACTTGCTCTATTGAACTTCTACAATCTTGAAAACTATGCCCTCCAATCCCACATGTCTCACATACCACTACGTGGTTAGTGACGTTGATATGTTCCTTGGATTGGGAAGAGCTTCCTACTTGTTGCTGCAGAAGGGCTAATTGGGCTTCCAAGAGTGCTACTTTACTCGAATCATCCTGCTTGGCTTTGAGCGGTATAGCACGCGAGTTGCTATACTAAGAATCGTGGATTGCCATTGACTCGATAGTCGCACTAGCTATCTCTACATCGATTTGCTCGAAACGACCATTGTTAGCGGAGTCGAGGATACGACGCGATTCGCCACAACAACCGTTGTAGAATGTGATAGCCAGGAACCATGAATCAAGGCCATGATGAGGACATTCTCTTTGTAATTCTTTATATCTTTCCCATGCCTCATAAAGGCTTTCGTCGCCTCTCTGACGGAATCCATTAATTTGACTTCGTAAGAGCGCGGTTCGTTCTGGTGGGAAGTACTTTTGATAGAAAGCAAGAGCTAGACCATCCCAATCAACTATTCCTAGGGCAACTCGGTCAAGACTATTGATCCAGAGTTTTGCCTTTCCTCTTAAAGAAAAAGGAAAGAGCATTTCCCTAATCTGTTCTTGGGATACTCCAGTTTGTCTAATTGTGGAGCAATAGTCACAGAAGTTTTGGATATGAAGGTTGGGATCTTCTGTGGCATTGCCACCAAATTGATTTCTTTCTATTAAGTTGATGAAGGCAGGTTTGATTTCGAAGTTTTGAGCTGTAATTTGAGGTGTAGCGATACCCTTTGGAAGTGTATCTGCAGTGGGTTTAGAATGGTTGGAAAGTCGAACCATTTTTGGTTGCGAAGATGAAGATGGAATGTTGGTTGAAAGTTGATTGATTTTTTTGAAATGGAGATGAAAATGGATCTTCTTCTCCTTCAAGAGTAGGTAGAATATCCGAGTATTTCTCACGAATACGGTCTAAACTTGAAATGTCAGAAGCTTTTGAAATTTCGTTGAATAGCTTTAATTTCCTACGCAGAGTTCTTTCTAGTTCGGGGTCCAAAGGAATATGGGTCCCTAGTCTAGAAGATCTGGGCATAAGATAGAAAAGCTAAGATGAAAAATCAAGATAGGTCTAAAGGAATTTGAGTTCCTAAAGACTAGATAAAACTAATCGTGATAAAAATCACAATAAAAAGGAAAACTAAACCGTGCTCCCCGGCAACGGCGCCAAAATTTGATCAGGCCTGTCGCAAGCCCGATGCAAAGATAAATTACCCAGACTAGGCTAATAACAAATTAATGTAATTAGGGAAGTAGGGGTCGATCCTCAGGGAGATGGTGTTTCCTATGGATTGTGAATCGTCTCACAATTGAGTTTTATCTAATGATTTTCTGGGTTTTGGATTTGGTAATGTCTAAACTAACGAATGGCATAAAAAACGAAATAAAAACAAACTAGAATGAAAACAATAAAGCAATTGATAAATTAACAATAATGAGAAGCAACTAGGGAAATAAGTTTACACATGTAGATTGACATATTAATGGAATTGGATTTAGGATATGCAAATAATTCATTGAGCGTTCGTAAGAATGGTGTGTTCATTACAATCATAGATCAGATGGTCTAGCAGGCTTTTAGTGCGATTTACTAGGTCTTAATCCACTATGTCACGCTTTTTCTATTCAATTCCTGTATATCTACTTTGGAAAAGAATTCCACACTAGTCAAAGATTGTGATCAAGAATCGTCAACTATTGTTAAAGTCCAAACATGCATAGACACAATGTTTTAAAAGCACAATTTCCTTTATCCAATTATCATATTTTAATCAATCTAACATGGCTACCCTACACCCTAGAAAGGTGACTACTCACTCATGGTTATGTTGATATTAACAATGAAAGTTAGGATAAGCATATTTAGTTGATTTCGACAATAATTTAGACTCTCTATGTGGCGATAATAACGACGCTATATGACAATCTAAGAAATGAAACTATGATTATAACAACATGAAAATGAATCTAATGAAATGGAAAATGACAATCAATTGGAAAGCAATAAAGAACAATAAGCAAAGGATAAATTAGGAATACCTAGGTGATGATCAACGATGAAAGCGATAACAATAATAGAAATCCCTTGCATAGAAATACCGTACTTTGAATTACAACTCTTGAACCCAACTAGTATGTAACAACCCGAAAAGTACCCTATTTTTCTAGTGAAAATATTTTACGGATACTTTTCAGCCTATTTAAGTTTTAAAGTGGAATTTATTGTTTCGAGTCGTATTTGGAAATTCCGAGTTCGTATTTGGAATTTCTGAGAGATTTCATGAGAATCCCGTTTTAAGTCATCTTTGACTTTTCTTGA